>JANFNE010000072.1:0-54469 GCA_024867545.1 Phytopythium helicoides | reverse complement strand
AGTCGACACCGGTGTCGCAGTCGCAGTAAACGAATGAGACAGAGCTTCCATGGGGCGCGACGACCGTACGAAAGCACCGAGGGAAACATACCCGTGTACCATTGCACTCCGATAAGCTCGGTATGAAAATGGACTAAAGAGCCCCATCCTGCCCTCACGTCAACAAAGACAAAGACTGTCTGCGCCATTCAAACATATAGAAAACATCATAACCCGGACTAAGAACTAATTGATGCAAACCAAAGTTATCTTGGCTAACAAACACGCATTCTTGGTATTTAGGCAGCTCATGAACCATCTCAACTCAAATATCTGGGAGTCCGTATTTCATCAGGAGGTTTGTGGTGCGCTCTCGCGGACATTTGCAGAAAGCCGTGTTGTGTATTCTGAGCTTTATCTGACAAACTGCACTCTTGGTGCTCGTGTGCACATGGAGCTGGGATGCATTTCTTACATGTAATCTACCTGCATCTATCTGTTGTTTTTGGTATATTCCTTTTTCTGTGTCTGTGTATATTTTTTTATATGCATGTCAATACAAGGTCTTAGGTCGAGCGGCGTTGGGCTTTGCAGCCAGCTCTATCTGCGACGCCGCTACGCAACTAAGCACTATGGATGGATGTTAATCGATAAGCTCTCCAGCACCTTCGCTGCGCTGCGCTATTGCTACTTACGCACCGGCCTCAGGTTTGACTCCGTGACACCATCGTGACGGGTCGGTACGAAAGCACCACGCAACATAATATATGCCCCACTTAATCGAGCGCGCACATTGTGGCGGCATGTCTAGAGGTGTGGAAGCGACCACGTCCGACCATGTCATGTTGGACTCGTCACGCAAGGACCTCCGTGTGGAGACCTCCAACTGAGCGCGCGCGATGCGTCCGCGCGCGCACATTGTGGCGGCATGTCTAGAGGTGTGGAAGCGACCACGTCCGACCATGTCATGTTGGACTCGTCACGCAAGGACCTCCGTGTGGAGACCTCCAACTGAGCGCGCGCGATGCGTCCGCGCGCGCACATTGTGGCGGCATGTCTAGAGGTGTGGAAGCGACCACGTCCGACCATGTCATGTTGGACTCGTCACGCAAGGACCTCCGTGTGGAGACCTCCAACTGAGCGCGCGCGATGCGTCCGCGCGCGCACATTGTGGCGGCATGTCTAGAGGTGTGGAAGCGACCACGTCCGACCATGTCATGTTGGACTCGTCACGCAAGGACCTCCGTGTGGAGACCTCCAACTGAGCGCGCGCGATGCGTCCGCGCGCGCACATTGTGGCGGCATGTCTAGAGGTGTGGAAGCGACCACGTCCGACCATGTCATGTTGGACTCGTCACGCAAGGACCTCCGTGTGGAGACCTCCAACTGAGCGCGCGCGATGCGTCCGCGCGCGCACATTGTGGCGGCATGTCTAGAGGTGTGGAAGCGACCACGTCCGACCATGTCATGTTGGACTCGTCACGCAAGGACCTCCGTGTGGAGACCTCCAACTGAGCGCGCGCGATGCGTCCGCGCGCGCACATTGTGGCGGCATGTCTAGAGGTGTGGAAGCGACCACGTCCGACCATGTCATGTTGGACTCGTCACGCAAGGACCTCCGTGTGGAGACCTCCAACTGAGCGCGCGCGATGCGTCCGCGCGCGCACATTGTGGCGGCATGTCTAGAGGTGTGGAAGCGACCACGTCCGACCATGTCATGTTGGACTCGTCACGCAAGGACCTCCGTGTGGAGACCTCCAACTGAGCGCGCGCGATGCGTCCGCGCGCGCACATTGTGGCGGCATGTCTAGAGGTGTGGAAGCGACCACGTCCGACCATGTCATGTTGGACTCGTCACGCAAGGACCTCCGTGTGGAGACCTCCAACTGAGCGCGCGCGATGCGTCCGCGCGCGCACATTGTGGCGGCATGTCTAGAGGTGTGGAAGCGACCACGTCCGACCATGTCATGTTGGACTCGTCACGCAAGGACCTCCGTGTGGAGACCTCCAACTGAGCGCGCGCGATGCGTCCGCGCGCGCACATTGTGGCGGCATGTCTAGAGGTGTGGAAGCGACCACGTCCGACCATGTCATGTTGGACTCGTCACGCAAGGACCTCCGTGTGGAGACCTCCAACTGAGCGCGCGCGATGCGTCCGCGCGCGCACATTGTGGCGGCATGTCTAGAGGTGTGGAAGCGACCACGTCCGACCATGTCATGTTGGACTCGTCACGCAAGGACCTCCGTGTGGAGACCTCCAACTGAGCGCGCGCGATGCGTCCGCGCGCGCACATTGTGGCGGCATGTCTAGAGGTGTGGAAGCGACCACGTCCGACCATGTCATGTTGGACTCGTCACGCAAGGACCTCCGTGTGGAGACCTCCAACTGAGCGCGCGCGATGCGTCCGCGCGCGCACATTGTGGCGGCATGTCTAGAGGTGTGGAAGCGACCACGTCCGACCATGTCATGTTGGACTCGTCACGCAAGGACCTCCGTGTGGAGACCTCCAACTGAGCGCGCGCGATGCGTCCGCGCGCGCACATTGTGGCGGCATGTCTAGAGGTGTGGAAGCGACCACGTCCGACCATGTCATGTTGGACTCGTCACGCAAGGACCTCCGTGTGGAGACCTCCAACTGAGCGCGCGCGATGCGTCCGCGCGCGCACATTGTGGCGGCATGTCTAGAGGTGTGGAAGCGACCACGTCCGACCATGTCATGTTGGACTCGTCACGCAAGGACCTCCGTGTGGAGACCTCCAACTGAGCGCGCGCGATGCGTCCGCGCGCGCACATTGTGGCGGCATGTCTAGAGGTGTGGAAGCGACCACGTCCGACCATGTCATGTTGGACTCGTCACGCAAGGACCTCCGTGTGGAGACCTCCAACTGAGCGCGCGCGATGCGTCCGCGCGCGCACATTGTGGCGGCATGTCTAGAGGTGTGGAAGCGACCACGTCCGACCATGTCATGTTGGACTCGTCACGCAAGGACCTCCGTGTGGAGACCTCCAACTGAGCGCGCGCGATGCGTCCGCGCGCGCACATTGTGGCGGCATGTCTAGAGGTGTGGAAGCGACCACGTCCGACCATGTCATGTTGGACTCGTCACGCAAGGACCTCCGTGTGGAGACCTCCAACTGAGCGCGCGCGATGCGTCCGCGCGCGCACATTGTGGCGGCATGTCTAGAGGTGTGGAAGCGACCACGTCCGACCATGTCATGTTGGACTCGTCACGCAAGGACCTCCGTGTGGAGACCTCCAACTGAGCGCGCGCGATGCGTCCGCGCGCGCACATTGTGGCGGCATGTCTAGAGGTGTGGAAGCGACCACGTCCGACCATGTCATGTTGGACTCGTCACGCAAGGACCTCCGTGTGGAGACCTCCAACTGAGCGCGCGCGATGCGTCCGCGCGCGCACATTGTGGCGGCATGTCTAGAGGTGTGGAAGCGACCACGTCCGACCATGTCATGTTGGACTCGTCACGCAAGGACCTCCGTGTGGAGACCTCCAACTGAGCGCGCGCGATGCGTCCGCGCGCGCACATTGTGGCGGCATGTCTAGAGGTGTGGAAGCGACCACGTCCGACCATGTCATGTTGGACTCGTCACGCAAGGACCTCCGTGTGGAGACCTCCAACTGAGCGCGCGCGATGCGTCCGCGCGCGCACATTGTGGCGGCATGTCTAGAGGTGTGGAAGCGACCACGTCCGACCATGTCATGTTGGACTCGTCACGCAAGGACCTCCGTGTGGAGACCTCCAACTGAGCGCGCGCGATGCGTCCGCGCGCGCACATTGTGGCGGCATGTCTAGAGGTGTGGAAGCGACCACGTCCGACCATGTCATGTTGGACTCGTCACGCAAGGACCTCCGTGTGGAGACCTCCAACTGAGCGCGCGCGATGCGTCCGCGCGCGCACATTGTGGCGGCATGTCTAGAGGTGTGGAAGCGACCACGTCCGACCATGTCATGTTGGACTCGTCACGCAAGGACCTCCGTGTGGAGACCTCCAACTGAGCGCGCGCGATGCGTCCGCGCGCGCACATTGTGGCGGCATGTCTAGAGGTGTGGAAGCGACCACGTCCGACCATGTCATGTTGGACTCGTCACGCAAGGACCTCCGTGTGGAGACCTCCAACTGAGCGCGCGCGATGCGTCCGCGCGCGCACATTGTGGCGGCATGTCTAGAGGTGTGGAAGCGACCACGTCCGACCATGTCATGTTGGACTCGTCACGCAAGGACCTCCGTGTGGAGACCTCCAACTGAGCGCGCGCGATGCGTCCGCGCGCGCACATTGTGGCGGCATGTCTAGAGGTGTGGAAGCGACCACGTCCGACCATGTCATGTTGGACTCGTCACGCAAGGACCTCCGTGTGGAGACCTCCAACTGAGCGCGCGCGATGCGTCCGCGCGCGCACATTGTGGCGGCATGTCTAGAGGTGTGGAAGCGACCACGTCCGACCATGTCATGTTGGACTCGTCACGCAAGGACCTCCGTGTGGAGACCTCCAACTGAGCGCGCGCGATGCGTCCGCGCGCGCACATTGTGGCGGCATGTCTAGAGGTGTGGAAGCGACCACGTCCGACCATGTCATGTTGGACTCGTCACGCAAGGACCTCCGTGTGGAGACCTCCAACTGAGCGCGCGCGATGCGTCCGCGCGCGCACATTGTGGCGGCATGTCTAGAGGTGTGGAAGCGACCACGTCCGACCATGTCATGTTGGACTCGTCACGCAAGGACCTCCGTGTGGAGACCTCCAACTGAGCGCGCGCGATGCGTCCGCGCGCGCACATTGTGGCGGCATGTCTAGAGGTGTGGAAGCGACCACGTCCGACCATGTCATGTTGGACTCGTCACGCAAGGACCTCCGTGTGGAGACCTCCAACTGAGCGCGCGCGATGCGTCCGCGCGCGCACATTGTGGCGGCATGTCTAGAGGTGTGGAAGCGACCACGTCCGACCATGTCATGTTGGACTCGTCACGCAAGGACCTCCGTGTGGAGACCTCCAACTGAGCGCGCGCGATGCGTCCGCGCGCGCACATTGTGGCGGCATGTCTAGAGGTGTGGAAGCGACCACGTCCGACCATGTCATGTTGGA
Organism: Phytopythium helicoides; assembly: GCA_024867545.1. Lineage (NCBI taxonomy): Eukaryota > Oomycota > Peronosporomycetes > Pythiales > Pythiaceae > Phytopythium > Phytopythium helicoides. Next base: position 49,390 of record JANFNE010000072.1, on the reverse strand, counting down.
CTCGTCACGCAAGGACCTCCGTGTGGAGACCTCCAACTGAGCGCGCGCGATGCGTCCGCGCGCGCACATTGTGGCGGCATGTCTAGAGGTGTGGAAGCGACCACGTCCGACCATGTCATGTTGGACTCGTCACGCAAGGACCTCCGTGTGGAGACCTCCAACTGAGCGCGCGCGATGCGTCCGCGCGCGCACATTGTGGCGGCATGTCTAGAGGTGTGGAAGCGACCACGTCCGACCATGTCATGTTGGACTCGTCACGCAAGGACCTCCGTGTGGAGCCCTCCAACTGAGCGCGCGCGATGCGTCCGCGCGCGCACATTGTGGCGGCATGTCTAGAGGTGTGGAAGCGACCACGTCCGACCATGTCATGTTGGACTCGTCACGCAAGGACCTCCGTGTGGAGACCTCCAACTGAGCGCGCGCGATGCGTCCGCGCGCGCACATTGTGGCGGCATGTCTAGAGGTGTGGAAGCGACCACGTCCGACCATGTCATGTTGGACTCGTCACGCAAGGACCTCCGTGTGGAGGACCTCCAACTGAGCGCGCGCGATGCGTCCGCGCGCGCACATTGTGGCGGCATGTCTAGAGGTGTGGAAGCGACCACGTCCGACCATGTCATGTTGGACTCGTCACGCAAGGACCTCCGTGTGGAGACCTCCAACTGAGCGCGCGCGATGCGTCCGCGCGCGCACATTGTGGCGGCATGTCTAGAGGTGTGGAAGCGACCACGTCCGACCATGTCATGTTGGACTCGTCACGCAAGGACCTCCGTGTGGAGACCTCCAACTGAGCGCGCGCGATGCGTCCGCGCGCGCACATTGTGGCGGCATGTCTAGAGGTGTGGAAGCGACCACGTCCGACCATGTCATGTTGGACTCGTCACGCAAGGACCTCCGTGTGGAGACCTCCAACTGAGCGCGCGCGATGCGTCCGCGCGCGCACATTGTGGCGGCATGTCTAGAGGTGTGGAAGCGACCACGTCCGACCATGTCATGTTGGACTCGTCACGCAAGGACCTCCGTGTGGAGACCTCCAACTGAGCGCGCGCGATGCGTCCGCGCGCGCACATTGTGGCGGCATGTCTAGAGGTGTGGAAGCGACCACGTCCGACCATGTCATGTTGGACTCGTCACGCAAGGACCTCCGTGTGGAGACCTCCAACTGAGCGCGCGCGATGCGTCCGCGCGCGCACATTGTGGCGGCATGTCTAGAGGTGTGGAAGCGACCACGTCCGACCATGTCATGTTGGACTCGTCACGCAAGGACCTCCGTGTGGAGACCTCCAACTGAGCGCGCGCGATGCGTCCGCGCGCGCACATTGTGGCGGCATGTCTAGAGGTGTGGAAGCGACCACGTCCGACCATGTCATGTTGGACTCGTCACGCAAGGACCTCCGTGTGGAGACCTCCAACTGAGCGCGCGCGATGCGTCCGCGCGCGCACATTGTGGCGGCATGTCTAGAGGTGTGGAAGCGACCACGTCCGACCATGTCATGTTGGACTCGTCACGCAAGGACCTCCGTGTGGAGACCTCCAACTGAGCGCGCGCGATGCGTCCGCGCGCGCACATTGTGGCGGCATGTCTAGAGGTGTGGAAGCGACCACGTCCGACCATGTCATGTTGGACTCGTCACGCAAGGACCTCCGTGTGGAGACCTCCAACTGAGCGCGCGCGATGCGTCCGCGCGCGCACATTGTGGCGGCATGTCTAGAGGTGTGGAAGCGACCACGTCCGACCATGTCATGTTGGACTCGTCACGCAAGGACCTCCGTGTGGAGACCTCCAACTGAGCGCGCGCGATGCGTCCGCGCGCGCACATTGTGGCGGCATGTCTAGAGGTGTGGAAGCGACCACGTCCGACCATGTCATGTTGGACTCGTCACGCAAGGACCTCCGTGTGGAGACCTCCAACTGAGCGCGCGCGATGCGTCCGCGCGCGCACATTGTGGCGGCATGTCTAGAGGTGTGGAAGCGACCACGTCCGACCATGTCATGTTGGACTCGTCACGCAAGGACCTCCGTGTGGAGACCTCCAACTGAGCGCGCGCGATGCGTCCGCGCGCGCACATTGTGGCGGCATGTCTAGAGGTGTGGAAGCGACCACGTCCGACCATGTCATGTTGGACTCGTCACGCAAGGACCTCCGTGTGGAGACCTCCAACTGAGCGCGCGCGATGCGTCCGCGCGCGCACATTGTGGCGGCATGTCTAGAGGTGTGGAAGCGACCACGTCCGACCATGTCATGTTGGACTCGTCACGCAAGGACCTCCGTGTGGAGACCTCCAACTGAGCGCGCGCGATGCGTCCGCGCGCGCACATTGTGGCGGCATGTCTAGAGGTGTGGAAGCGACCACGTCCGACCATGTCATGTTGGACTCGTCACGCAAGGACCTCCGTGTGGAGACCTCCAACTGAGCGCGCGCGATGCGTCCGCGCGCGCACATTGTGGCGGCATGTCTAGAGGTGTGGAAGCGACCACGTCCGACCATGTCATGTTGGACTCGTCACGCAAGGACCTCCGTGTGGAGACCTCCAACTGAGCGCGCGCGATGCGTCCGCGCGCGCACATTGTGGCGGCATGTCTAGAGGTGTGGAAGCGACCACGTCCGACCATGTCATGTTGGACTCGTCACGCAAGGACCTCCGTGTGGAGACCTCCAACTGAGCGCGCGCGATGCGTCCGCGCGCGCACATTGTGGCGGCATGTCTAGAGGTGTGGAAGCGACCACGTCCGACCATGTCATGTTGGACTCGTCACGCAAGGACCTCCGTGTGGAGACCTCCAACTGAGCGCGCGCGATGCGTCCGCGCGCGCACATTGTGGCGGCATGTCTAGAGGTGTGGAAGCGACCACGTCCGACCATGTCATGTTGGACTCGTCACGCAAGGACCTCCGTGTGGAGACCTCCAACTGAGCGCGCGCGATGCGTCCGCGCGCGCACATTGTGGCGGCATGTCTAGAGGTGTGGAAGCGACCACGTCCGACCATGTCATGTTGGACTCGTCACGCAAGGACCTCCGTGTGGAGACCTCCAACTGAGCGCGCGCGATGCGTCCGCGCGCGCACATTGTGGCGGCATGTCTAGAGGTGTGGAAGCGACCACGTCCGACCATGTCATGTTGGACTCGTCACGCAAGGACCTCCGTGTGGAGACCTCCAACTGAGCGCGCGCGATGCGTCCGCGCGCGCACATTGTGGCGGCATGTCTAGAGGTGTGGAAGCGACCACGTCCGACCATGTCATGTTGGACTCGTCACGCAAGGACCTCCGTGTGGAGACCTCCAACTGAGCGCGCGCGATGCGTCCGCGCGCGCACATTGTGGCGGCATGTCTAGAGGTGTGGAAGCGACCACGTCCGACCATGTCATGTTGGACTCGTCACGCAAGGACCTCCGTGTGGAGACCTCCAACTGAGCGCGCGCGATGCGTCCGCGCGCGCACATTGTGGCGGCATGTCTAGAGGTGTGGAAGCGACCACGTCCGACCATGTCATGTTGGACTCGTCACGCAAGGACCTCCGTGTGGAGACCTCCAACTGAGCGCGCGCGATGCGTCCGCGCGCGCACATTGTGGCGGCATGTCTAGAGGTGTGGAAGCGACCACGTCCGACCATGTCATGTTGGACTCGTCACGCAAGGACCTCCGTGTGGAGACCTCCAACTGAGCGCGCGCGATGCGTCCGCGCGCGCACATTGTGGCGGCATGTCTAGAGGTGTGGAAGCGACCACGTCCGACCATGTCATGTTGGACTCGTCACGCAAGGACCTCCGTGTGGAGACCTCCAACTGAGCGCGCGCGATGCGTCCGCGCGCGCACATTGTGGCGGCATGTCTAGAGGTGTGGAAGCGACCACGTCCGACCATGTCATGTTGGACTCGTCACGCAAGGACCTCCGTGTGGAGACCTCCAACTGAGCGCGCGCGATGCGTCCGCGCGCGCACATTGTGGCGGCATGTCTAGAGGTGTGGAAGCGACCACGTCCGACCATGTCATGTTGGACTCGTCACGCAAGGACCTCCGTGTGGAGACCTCCAACTGAGCGCGCGCGATGCGTCCGCGCGCGCACATTGTGGCGGCATGTCTAGAGGTGTGGAAGCGACCACGTCCGACCATGTCATGTTGGACTCGTCACGCAAGGACCTCCGTGTGGAGACCTCCAACTGAGCGCGCGCGATGCGTCCGCGCGCGCACATTGTGGCGGCATGTCTAGAGGTGTGGAAGCGACCACGTCCGACCATGTCATGTTGGACTCGTCACGCAAGGACCTCCGTGTGGAGACCTCCAACTGAGCGCGCGCGATGCGTCCGCGCGCGCACATTGTGGCGGCATGTCTAGAGGTGTGGAAGCGACCACGTCCGACCATGTCATGTTGGACTCGTCACGCAAGGACCTCCGTGTGGAGACCTCCAACTGAGCGCGCGCGATGCGTCCGCGCGCGCACATTGTGGCGGCATGTCTAGAGGTGTGGAAGCGACCACGTCCGACCATGTCATGTTGGACTCGTCACGCAAGGACCTCCGTGTGGAGACCTCCAACTGAGCGCGCGCGATGCGTCCGCGCGCGCACATTGTGGCGGCATGTCTAGAGGTGTGGAAGCGACCACGTCCGACCATGTCATGTTGGACTCGTCACGCAAGGACCTCCGTGTGGAGACCTCCAACTGAGCGCGCGCGATGCGTCCGCGCGCGCACATTGTGGCGGCATGTCTAGAGGTGTGGAAGCGACCACGTCCGACCATGTCATGTTGGACTCGTCACGCAAGGACCTCCGTGTGGAGACCTCCAACTGAGCGCGCGCGATGCGTCCGCGCGCGCACATTGTGGCGGCATGTCTAGAGGTGTGGAAGCGACCACGTCCGACCATGTCATGTTGGACTCGTCACGCAAGGACCTCCGTGTGGAGACCTCCAACTGAGCGCGCGCGATGCGTCCGCGCGCGCACATTGTGGCGGCATGTCTAGAGGTGTGGAAGCGACCACGTCCGACCATGTCATGTTGGACTCGTCACGCAAGGACCTCCGTGTGGAGACCTCCAACTGAGCGCGCGCGATGCGTCCGCGCGCGCACATTGTGGCGGCATGTCTAGAGGTGTGGAAGCGACCACGTCCGACCATGTCATGTTGGACTCGTCACGCAAGGACCTCCGTGTGGAGACCTCCAACTGAGCGCGCGCGATGCGTCCGCGCGCGCACATTGTGGCGGCATGTCTAGAGGTGTGGAAGCGACCACGTCCGACCATGTCATGTTGGACTCGTCACGCAAGGACCTCCGTGTGGAGACCTCCAACTGAGCGCGCGCGATGCGTCCGCGCGCGCACATTGTGGCGGCATGTCTAGAGGTGTGGAAGCGACCACGTCCGACCATGTCATGTTGGACTCGTCACGCAAGGACCTCCGTGTGGAGACCTCCAACTGAGCGCGCGCGATGCGTCCGCGCGCGCACATTGTGGCGGCATGTCTAGAGGTGTGGAAGCGACCACGTCCGACCATGTCATGTTGGACTCGTCACGCAAGGACCTCCGTGTGGAGACCTCCAACTGAGCGCGCGCGATGCGTCCGCGCGCGCACATTGTGGCGGCATGTCTAGAGGTGTGGAAGCGACCACGTCCGACCATGTCATGTTGGACTCGTCACGCAAGGACCTCCGTGTGGAGACCTCCAACTGAGCGCGCGCGATGCGTCCGCGCGCGCACATTGTGGCGGCATGTCTAGAGGTGTGGAAGCGACCACGTCCGACCATGTCATGTTGGACTCGTCACGCAAGGACCTCCGTGTGGAGACCTCCAACTGAGCGCGCGCGATGCGTCCGCGCGCGCACATTGTGGCGGCATGTCTAGAGGTGTGGAAGCGACCACGTCCGACCATGTCATGTTGGACTCGTCACGCAAGGACCTCCGTGTGGAGACCTCCAACTGAGCGCGCGCGATGCGTCCGCGCGCGCACATTGTGGCGGCATGTCTAGAGGTGTGGAAGCGACCACGTCCGACCATGTCATGTTGGACTCGTCACGCAAGGACCTCCGTGTGGAGACCTCCAACTGAGCGCGCGCGATGCGTCCGCGCGCGCACATTGTGGCGGCATGTCTAGAGGTGTGGAAGCGACCACGTCCGACCATGTCATGTTGGACTCGTCACGCAAGGACCTCCGTGTGGAGACCTCCAACTGAGCGCGCGCGATGCGTCCGCGCGCGCACATTGTGGCGGCATGTCTAGAGGTGTGGAAGCGACCACGTCCGACCATGTCATGTTGGACTCGTCACGCAAGGACCTCCGTGTGGAGACCTCCAACTGAGCGCGCGCGATGCGTCCGCGCGCGCACATTGTGGCGGCATGTCTAGAGGTGTGGAAGCGACCACGTCCGACCATGTCATGTTGGACTCGTCACGCAAGGACCTCCGTGTGGAGACCTCCAACTGAGCGCGCGCGATGCGTCCGCGCGCGCACATTGTGGCGGCATGTCTAGAGGTGTGGAAGCGACCACGTCCGACCATGTCATGTTGGACTCGTCACGCAAGGACCTCCGTGTGGAGACCTCCAACTGAGCGCGCGCGATGCGTCCGCGCGCGCACATTGTGGCGGCATGTCTAGAGGTGTGGAAGCGACCACGTCCGACCATGTCATGTTGGACTCGTCACGCAAGGACCTCCGTGTGGAGACCTCCAACTGAGCGCGCGCGATGCGTCCGCGCGCGCACATTGTGGCGGCATGTCTAGAGGTGTGGAAGCGACCACGTCCGACCATGTCATGTTGGACTCGTCACGCAAGGACCTCCGTGTGGAGACCTCCAACTGAGCGCGCGCGATGCGTCCGCGCGCGCACATTGTGGCGGCATGTCTAGAGGTGTGGAAGCGACCACGTCCGACCATGTCATGTTGGACTCGTCACGCAAGGACCTCCGTGTGGAGACCTCCAACTGAGCGCGCGCGATGCGTCCGCGCGCGCACATTGTGGCGGCATGTCTAGAGGTGTGGAAGCGACCACGTCCGACCATGTCATGTTGGACTCGTCACGCAAGGACCTCCGTGTGGAGACCTCCAACTGAGCGCGCGCGATGCGTCCGCGCGCGCACATTGTGGCGGCATGTCTAGAGGTGTGGAAGCGACCACGTCCGACCATGTCATGTTGGACTCGTCACGCAAGGACCTCCGTGTGGAGACCTCCAACTGAGCGCGCGCGATGCGTCCGCGCGCGCACATTGTGGCGGCATGTCTAGAGGTGTGGAAGCGACCACGTCCGACCATGTCATGTTGGACTCGTCACGCAAGGACCTCCGTGTGGAGACCTCCAACTGAGCGCGCGCGATGCGTCCGCGCGCGCACATTGTGGCGGCATGTCTAGAGGTGTGGAAGCGACCACGTCCGACCATGTCATGTTGGACTCGTCACGCAAGGACCTCCGTGTGGAGACCTCCAACTGAGCGCGCGCGATGCGTCCGCGCGCGCACATTGTGGCGGCATGTCTAGAGGTGTGGAAGCGACCACGTCCGACCATGTCATGTTGGACTCGTCACGCAAGGACCTCCGTGTGGAGACCTCCAACTGAGCGCGCGCGATGCGTCCGCGCGCGCACATTGTGGCGGCATGTCTAGAGGTGTGGAAGCGACCACGTCCGACCATGTCATGTTGGACTCGTCACGCAAGGACCTCCGTGTGGAGACCTCCAACTGAGCGCGCGCGATGCGTCCGCGCGCGCACATTGTGGCGGCATGTCTAGAGGTGTGGAAGCGACCACGTCCGACCATGTCATGTTGGACTCGTCACGCAAGGACCTCCGTGTGGAGACCTCCAACTGAGCGCGCGCGATGCGTCCGCGCGCGCACATTGTGGCGGCATGTCTAGAGGTGTGGAAGCGACCACGTCCGACCATGTCATGTTGGACTCGTCACGCAAGGACCTCCGTGTGGAGACCTCCAACTGAGCGCGCGCGATGCGTCCGCGCGCGCACATTGTGGCGGCATGTCTAGAGGTGTGGAAGCGACCACGTCCGACCATGTCATGTTGGACTCGTCACGCAAGGACCTCCGTGTGGAGACCTCCAACTGAGCGCGCGCGATGCGTCCGCGCGCGCACATTGTGGCGGCATGTCTAGAGGTGTGGAAGCGACCACGTCCGACCATGTCATGTTGGACTCGTCACGCAAGGACCTCCGTGTGGAGACCTCCAACTGAGCGCGCGCGATGCGTCCGCGCGCGCACATTGTGGCGGCATGTCTAGAGGTGTGGAAGCGACCACGTCCGACCATGTCATGTTGGACTCGTCACGCAAGGACCTCCGTGTGGAGACCTCCAACTGAGCGCGCGCGATGCGTCCGCGCGCGCACATTGTGGCGGCATGTCTAGAGGTGTGGAAGCGACCACGTCCGACCATGTCATGTTGGACTCGTCACGCAAGGACCTCCGTGTGGAGACCTCCAACTGAGCGCGCGCGATGCGTCCGCGCGCGCACATTGTGGCGGCATGTCTAGAGGTGTGGAAGCGACCACGTCCGACCATGTCATGTTGGACTCGTCACGCAAGGACCTCCGTGTGGAGACCTCCAACTGAGCGCGCGCGATGCGTCCGCGCGCGCACATTGTGGCGGCATGTCTAGAGGTGTGGAAGCGACCACGTCCGACCATGTCATGTTGGACTCGTCACGCAAGGACCTCCGTGTGGAGACCTCCAACTGAGCGCGCGCGATGCGTCCGCGCGCGCACATTGTGGCGGCATGTCTAGAGGTGTGGAAGCGACCACGTCCGACCATGTCATGTTGGACTCGTCACGCAAGGACCTCCGTGTGGAGACCTCCAACTGAGCGCGCGCGATGCGTCCGCGCGCGCACATTGTGGCGGCATGTCTAGAGGTGTGGAAGCGACCACGTCCGACCATGTCATGTTGGACTCGTCACGCAAGGACCTCCGTGTGGAGACCTCCAACTGAGCGCGCGCGATGCGTCCGCGCGCGCACATTGTGGCGGCATGTCTAGAGGTGTGGAAGCGACCACGTCCGACCATGTCATGTTGGACTCGTCACGCAAGGACCTCCGTGTGGAGACCTCCAACTGAGCGCGCGCGATGCGTCCGCGCGCGCACATTGTGGCGGCATGTCTAGAGGTGTGGAAGCGACCACGTCCGACCATGTCATGTTGGACTCGTCACGCAAGGACCTCCGTGTGGAGACCTCCAACTGAGCGCGCGCGATGCGTCCGCGCGCGCACATTGTGGCGGCATGTCTAGAGGTGTGGAAGCGACCACGTCCGACCATGTCATGTTGGACTCGTCACGCAAGGACCTCCGTGTGGAGACCTCCAACTGAGCGCGCGCGATGCGTCCGCGCGCGCACATTGTGGCGGCATGTCTAGAGGTGTGGAAGCGACCACGTCCGACCATGTCATGTTGGACTCGTCACGCAAGGACCTCCGTGTGGAGACCTCCAACTGAGCGCGCGCGATGCGTCCGCGCGCGCACATTGTGGCGGCATGTCTAGAGGTGTGGAAGCGACCACGTCCGACCATGTCATGTTGGACTCGTCACGCAAGGACCTCCGTGTGGAGACCTCCAACTGAGCGCGCGCGATGCGTCCGCGCGCGCACATTGTGGCGGCATGTCTAGAGGTGTGGAAGCGACCACGTCCGACCATGTCATGTTGGACTCGTCACGCAAGGACCTCCGTGTGGAGACCTCCAACTGAGCGCGCGCGATGCGTCCGCGCGCGCACATTGTGGCGGCATGTCTAGAGGTGTGGAAGCGACCACGTCCGACCATGTCATGTTGGACTCGTCACGCAAGGACCTCCGTGTGGAGACCTCCAACTGAGCGCGCGCGATGCGTCCGCGCGCGCACATTGTGGCGGCATGTCTAGAGGTGTGGAAGCGACCACGTCCGACCATGTCATGTTGGACTCGTCACGCAAGGACCTCCGTGTGGAGACCTCCAACTGAGCGCGCGCGATGCGTCCGCGCGCGCACATTGTGGCGGCATGTCTAGAGGTGTGGAAGCGACCACGTCCGACCATGTCATGTTGGACTCGTCACGCAAGGACCTCCGTGTGGAGACCTCCAACTGAGCGCGCGCGATGCGTCCGCGCGCGCACATTGTGGCGGCATGTCTAGAGGTGTGGAAGCGACCACGTCCGACCATGTCATGTTGGACTCGTCACGCAAGGACCTCCGTGTGGAGACCTCCAACTGAGCGCGCGCGATGCGTCCGCGCGCGCACATTGTGGCGGCATGTCTAGAGGTGTGGAAGCGACCACGTCCGACCATGTCATGTTGGACTCGTCACGCAAGGACCTCCGTGTGGAGACCTCCAACTGAGCGCGCGCGATGCGTCCGCGCGCGCACATTGTGGCGGCATGTCTAGAGGTGTGGAAGCGACCACGTCCGACCATGTCATGTTGGACTCGTCACGCAAGGACCTCCGTGTGGAGACCTCCAACTGAGCGCGCGCGATGCGTCCGCGCGCGCACATTGTGGCGGCATGTCTAGAGGTGTGGAAGCGACCACGTCCGACCATGTCATGTTGGACTCGTCACGCAAGGACCTCCGTGTGGAGACCTCCAACTGAGCGCGCGCGATGCGTCCGCGCGCGCACATTGTGGCGGCATGTCTAGAGGTGTGGAAGCGACCACGTCCGACCATGTCATGTTGGACTCGTCACGCAAGGACCTCCGTGTGGAGACCTCCAACTGAGCGCGCGCGATGCGTCCGCGCGCGCACATTGTGGCGGCATGTCTAGAGGTGTGGAAGCGACCACGTCCGACCATGTCATGTTGGACTCGTCACGCAAGGACCTCCGTGTGGAGACCTCCAACTGAGCGCGCGCGATGCGTCCGCGCGCGCACATTGTGGCGGCATGTCTAGAGGTGTGGAAGCGACCACGTCCGACCATGTCATGTTGGACTCGTCACGCAAGGACCTCCGTGTGGAGACCTCCAACTGAGCGCGCGCGATGCGTCCGCGCGCGCACATTGTGGCGGCATGTCTAGAGGTGTGGAAGCGACCACGTCCGACCATGTCATGTTGGACTCGTCACGCAAGGACCTCCGTGTGGAGACCTCCAACTGAGCGCGCGCGATGCGTCCGCGCGCGCACATTGTGGCGGCATGTCTAGAGGTGTGGAAGCGACCACGTCCGACCATGTCATGTTGGACTCGTCACGCAAGGACCTCCGTGTGGAGACCTCCAACTGAGCGCGCGCGATGCGTCCGCGCGCGCACATTGTGGCGGCATGTCTAGAGGTGTGGAAGCGACCACGTCCGACCATGTCATGTTGGACTCGTCACGCAAGGACCTCCGTGTGGAGACCTCCAACTGAGCGCGCGCGATGCGTCCGCGCGCGCACATTGTGGCGGCATGTCTAGAGGTGTGGAAGCGACCACGTCCGACCATGTCATGTTGGACTCGTCACGCAAGGACCTCCGTGTGGAGACCTCCAACTGAGCGCGCGCGATGCGTCCGCGCGCGCACATTGTGGCGGCATGTCTAGAGGTGTGGAAGCGACCACGTCCGACCATGTCATGTTGGACTCGTCACGCAAGGACCTCCGTGTGGAGACCTCCAACTGAGCGCGCGCGATGCGTCCGCGCGCGCACATTGTGGCGGCATGTCTAGAGGTGTGGAAGCGACCACGTCCGACCATGTCATGTTGGACTCGTCACGCAAGGACCTCCGTGTGGAGACCTCCAACTGAGCGCGCGCGATGCGTCCGCGCGCGCACATTGTGGCGGCATGTCTAGAGGTGTGGAAGCGACCACGTCCGACCATGTCATGTTGGACTCGTCACGCAAGGACCTCCGTGTGGAGACCTCCAACTGAGCGCGCGCGATGCGTCCGCGCGCGCACATTGTGGCGGCATGTCTAGAGGTGTGGAAGCGACCACGTCCGACCATGTCATGTTGGACTCGTCACGCAAGGACCTCCGTGTGGAGACCTCCAACTGAGCGCGCGCGATGCGTCCGCGCGCGCACATTGTGGCGGCATGTCTAGAGGTGTGGAAGCGACCACGTCCGACCATGTCATGTTGGACTCGTCACGCAAGGACCTCCGTGTGGAGACCTCCAACTGAGCGCGCGCGATGCGTCCGCGCGCGCACATTGTGGCGGCATGTCTAGAGGTGTGGAAGCGACCACGTCCGACCATGTCATGTTGGACTCGTCACGCAAGGACCTCCGTGTGGAGACCTCCAACTGAGCGCGCGCGATGCGTCCGCGCGCGCACATTGTGGCGGCATGTCTAGAGGTGTGGAAGCGACCACGTCCGACCATGTCATGTTGGACTCGTCACGCAAGGACCTCCGTGTGGAGACCTCCAACTGAGCGCGCGCGATGCGTCCGCGCGCGCACATTGTGGCGGCATGTCTAGAGGTGTGGAAGCGACCACGTCCGACCATGTCATGTTGGACTCGTCACGCAAGGACCTCCGTGTGGAGACCTCCAACTGAGCGCGCGCGATGCGTCCGCGCGCGCACATTGTGGCGGCATGTCTAGAGGTGTGGAAGCGACCACGTCCGACCATGTCATGTTGGACTCGTCACGCAAGGACCTCCGTGTGGAGACCTCCAACTGAGCGCGCGCGATGCGTCCGCGCGCGCACATTGTGGCGGCATGTCTAGAGGTGTGGAAGCGACCACGTCCGACCATGTCATGTTGGACTCGTCACGCAAGGACCTCCGTGTGGAGACCTCCAACTGAGCGCGCGCGATGCGTCCGCGCGCGCACATTGTGGCGGCATGTCTAGAGGTGTGGAAGCGACCACGTCCGACCATGTCATGTTGGACTCGTCACGCAAGGACCTCCGTGTGGAGACCTCCAACTGAGCGCGCGCGATGCGTCCGCGCGCGCACATTGTGGCGGCATGTCTAGAGGTGTGGAAGCGACCACGTCCGACCATGTCATGTTGGACTCGTCACGCAAGGACCTCCGTGTGGAGACCTCCAACTGAGCGCGCGCGATGCGTCCGCGCGCGCACATTGTGGCGGCATGTCTAGAGGTGTGGAAGCGACCACGTCCGACCATGTCATGTTGGACTCGTCACGCAAGGACCTCCGTGTGGAGACCTCCAACTGAGCGCGCGCGATGCGTCCGCGCGCGCACATTGTGGCGGCATGTCTAGAGGTGTGGAAGCGACCACGTCCGACCATGTCATGTTGGACTCGTCACGCAAGGACCTCCGTGTGGAGACCTCCAACTGAGCGCGCGCGATGCGTCCGCGCGCGCACATTGTGGCGGCATGTCTAGAGGTGTGGAAGCGACCACGTCCGACCATGTCATGTTGGACTCGTCACGCAAGGACCTCCGTGTGGAGACCTCCAACTGAGCGCGCGCGATGCGTCCGCGCGCGCACATTGTGGCGGCATGTCTAGAGGTGTGGAAGCGACCACGTCCGACCATGTCATGTTGGACTCGTCACGCAAGGACCTCCGTGTGGAGACCTCCAACTGAGCGCGCGCGATGCGTCCGCGCGCGCACATTGTGGCGGCATGTCTAGAGGTGTGGAAGCGACCACGTCCGACCATGTCATGTTGGACTCGTCACGCAAGGACCTCCGTGTGGAGACCTCCAACTGAGCGCGCGCGATGCGTCCGCGCGCGCACATTGTGGCGGCATGTCTAGAGGTGTGGAAGCGACCACGTCCGACCATGTCATGTTGGACTCGTCACGCAAGGACCTCCGTGTGGAGACCTCCAACTGAGCGCGCGCGATGCGTCCGCGCGCGCACATTGTGGCGGCATGTCTAGAGGTGTGGAAGCGACCACGTCCGACCATGTCATGTTGGACTCGTCACGCAAGGACCTCCGTGTGGAGACCTCCAACTGAGCGCGCGCGATGCGTCCGCGCGCGCACATTGTGGCGGCATGTCTAGAGGTGTGGAAGCGACCACGTCCGACCATGTCATGTTGGACTCGTCACGCAAGGACCTCCGTGTGGAGACCTCCAACTGAGCGCGCGCGATGCGTCCGCGCGCGCACATTGTGGCGGCATGTCTAGAGGTGTGGAAGCGACCACGTCCGACCATGTCATGTTGGACTCGTCACGCAAGGACCTCCGTGTGGAGACCTCCAACTGAGCGCGCGCGATGCGTCCGCGCGCGCACATTGTGGCGGCATGTCTAGAGGTGTGGAAGCGACCACGTCCGACCATGTCATGTTGGACTCGTCACGCAAGGACCTCCGTGTGGAGACCTCCAACTGAGCGCGCGCGATGCGTCCGCGCGCGCACATTGTGGCGGCATGTCTAGAGGTGTGGAAGCGACCACGTCCGACCATGTCATGTTGGACTCGTCACGCAAGGACCTCCGTGTGGAGACCTCCAACTGAGCGCGCGCGATGCGTCCGCGCGCGCACATTGTGGCGGCATGTCTAGAGGTGTGGAAGCGACCACGTCCGACCATGTCATGTTGGACTCGTCACGCAAGGACCTCCGTGTGGAGACCTCCAACTGAGCGCGCGCGATGCGTCCGCGCGCGCACATTGTGGCGGCATGTCTAGAGGTGTGGAAGCGACCACGTCCGACCATGTCATGTTGGACTCGTCACGCAAGGACCTCCGTGTGGAGACCTCCAACTGAGCGCGCGCGATGCGTCCGCGCGCGCACATTGTGGCGGCATGTCTAGAGGTGTGGAAGCGACCACGTCCGACCATGTCATGTTGGACTCGTCACGCAAGGACCTCCGTGTGGAGACCTCCAACTGAGCGCGCGCGATGCGTCCGCGCGCGCACATTGTGGCGGCATGTCTAGAGGTGTGGAAGCGACCACGTCCGACCATGTCATGTTGGACTCGTCACGCAAGGACCTCCGTGTGGAGACCTCCAACTGAGCGCGCGCGATGCGTCCGCGCGCGCACATTGTGGCGGCATGTCTAGAGGTGTGGAAGCGACCACGTCCGACCATGTCATGTTGGACTCGTCACGCAAGGACCTCCGTGTGGAGACCTCCAACTGAGCGCGCGCGATGCGTCCGCGCGCGCACATTGTGGCGGCATGTCTAGAGGTGTGGAAGCGACCACGTCCGACCATGTCATGTTGGACTCGTCACGCAAGGACCTCCGTGTGGAGACCTCCAACTGAGCGCGCGCGATGCGTCCGCGCGCGCACATTGTGGCGGCATGTCTAGAGGTGTGGAAGCGACCACGTCCGACCATGTCATGTTGGACTCGTCACGCAAGGACCTCCGTGTGGAGACCTCCAACTGAGCGCGCGCGATGCGTCCGCGCGCGCACATTGTGGCGGCATGTCTAGAGGTGTGGAAGCGACCACGTCCGACCATGTCATGTTGGACTCGTCACGCAAGGACCTCCGTGTGGAGACCTCCAACTGAGCGCGCGCGATGCGTCCGCGCGCGCACATTGTGGCGGCATGTCTAGAGGTGTGGAAGCGACCACGTCCGACCATGTCATGTTGGACTCGTCACGCAAGGACCTCCGTGTGGAGACCTCCAACTGAGCGCGCGCGATGCGTCCGCGCGCGCACATTGTGGCGGCATGTCTAGAGGTGTGGAAGCGACCACGTCCGACCATGTCATGTTGGACTCGTCACGCAAGGACCTCCGTGTGGAGACCTCCAACTGAGCGCGCGCGATGCGTCCGCGCGCGCACATTGTGGCGGCATGTCTAGAGGTGTGGAAGCGACCACGTCCGACCATGTCATGTTGGACTCGTCACGCAAGGACCTCCGTGTGGAGACCTCCAACTGAGCGCGCGCGATGCGTCCGCGCGCGCACATTGTGGCGGCATGTCTAGAGGTGTGGAAGCGACCACGTCCGACCATGTCATGTTGGACTCGTCACGCAAGGACCTCCGTGTGGAGACCTCCAACTGAGCGCGCGCGATGCGTCCGCGCGCGCACATTGTGGCGGCATGTCTAGAGGTGTGGAAGCGACCACGTCCGACCATGTCATGTTGGACTCGTCACGCAAGGACCTCCGTGTGGAGACCTCCAACTGAGCGCGCGCGATGCGTCCGCGCGCGCACATTGTGGCGGCATGTCTAGAGGTGTGGAAGCGACCACGTCCGACCATGTCATGTTGGACTCGTCACGCAAGGACCTCCGTGTGGAGACCTCCAACTGAGCGCGCGCGATGCGTCCGCGCGCGCACATTGTGGCGGCATGTCTAGAGGTGTGGAAGCGACCACGTCCGACCATGTCATGTTGGACTCGTCACGCAAGGACCTCCGTGTGGAGACCTCCAACTGAGCGCGCGCGATGCGTCCGCGCGCGCACATTGTGGCGGCATGTCTAGAGGTGTGGAAGCGACCACGTCCGACCATGTCATGTTGGACTCGTCACGCAAGGACCTCCGTGTGGAGACCTCCAACTGAGCGCGCGCGATGCGTCCGCGCGCGCACATTGTGGCGGCATGTCTAGAGGTGTGGAAGCGACCACGTCCGACCATGTCATGTTGGACTCGTCACGCAAGGACCTCCGTGTGGAGACCTCCAACTGAGCGCGCGCGATGCGTCCGCGCGCGCACATTGTGGCGGCATGTCTAGAGGTGTGGAAGCGACCACGTCCGACCATGTCATGTTGGACTCGTCACGCAAGGACCTCCGTGTGGAGACCTCCAACTGAGCGCGCGCGATGCGTCCGCGCGCGCACATTGTGGCGGCATGTCTAGAGGTGTGGAAGCGACCACGTCCGACCATGTCATGTTGGACTCGTCACGCAAGGACCTCCGTGTGGAGACCTCCAACTGAGCGCGCGCGATGCGTCCGCGCGCGCACATTGTGGCGGCATGTCTAGAGGTGTGGAAGCGACCACGTCCGACCATGTCATGTTGGACTCGTCACGCAAGGACCTCCGTGTGGAGACCTCCAACTGAGCGCGCGCGATGCGTCCGCGCGCGCACATTGTGGCGGCATGTCTAGAGGTGTGGAAGCGACCACGTCCGACCATGTCATGTTGGACTCGTCACGCAAGGACCTCCGTGTGGAGACCTCCAACTGAGCGCGCGCGATGCGTCCGCGCGCGCACATTGTGGCGGCATGTCTAGAGGTGTGGAAGCGACCACGTCCGACCATGTCATGTTGGACTCGTCACGCAAGGACCTCCGTGTGGAGACCTCCAACTGAGCGCGCGCGATGCGTCCGCGCGCGCACATTGTGGCGGCATGTCTAGAGGTGTGGAAGCGACCACGTCCGACCATGTCATGTTGGACTCGTCACGCAAGGACCTCCGTGTGGAGACCTCCAACTGAGCGCGCGCGATGCGTCCGCGCGCGCACATTGTGGCGGCATGTCTAGAGGTGTGGAAGCGACCACGTCCGACCATGTCATGTTGGACTCGTCACGCAAGGACCTCCGTGTGGAGACCTCCAACTGAGCGCGCGCGATGCGTCCGCGCGCGCACATTGTGGCGGCATGTCTAGAGGTGTGGAAGCGACCACGTCCGACCATGTCATGTTGGACTCGTCACGCAAGGACCTCCGTGTGGAGACCTCCAACTGAGCGCGCGCGATGCGTCCGCGCGCGCACATTGTGGCGGCATGTCTAGAGGTGTGGAAGCGACCACGTCCGACCATGTCATGTTGGACTCGTCACGCAAGGACCTCCGTGTGGAGACCTCCAACTGAGCGCGCGCGATGCGTCCGCGCGCGCACATTGTGGCGGCATGTCTAGAGGTGTGGAAGCGACCACGTCCGACCATGTCATGTTGGACTCGTCACGCAAGGACCTCCGTGTGGAGACCTCCAACTGAGCGCGCGCGATGCGTCCGCGCGCGCACATTGTGGCGGCATGTCTAGAGGTGTGGAAGCGACCACGTCCGACCATGTCATGTTGGACTCGTCACGCAAGGACCTCCGTGTGGAGACCTCCAACTGAGCGCGCGCGATGCGTCCGCGCGCGCACATTGTGGCGGCATGTCTAGAGGTGTGGAAGCGACCACGTCCGACCATGTCATGTTGGACTCGTCACGCAAGGACCTCCGTGTGGAGACCTCCAACTGAGCGCGCGCGATGCGTCCGCGCGCGCACATTGTGGCGGCATGTCTAGAGGTGTGGAAGCGACCACGTCCGACCATGTCATGTTGGACTCGTCACGCAAGGACCTCCGTGTGGAGACCTCCAACTGAGCGCGCGCGATGCGTCCGCGCGCGCACATTGTGGCGGCATGTCTAGAGGTGTGGAAGCGACCACGTCCGACCATGTCATGTTGGACTCGTCACGCAAGGACCTCCGTGTGGAGACCTCCAACTGAGCGCGCGCGATGCGTCCGCGCGCGCACATTGTGGCGGCATGTCTAGAGGTGTGGAAGCGACCACGTCCGACCATGTCATGTTGGACTCGTCACGCAAGGACCTCCGTGTGGAGACCTCCAACTGAGCGCGCGCGATGCGTCCGCGCGCGCACATTGTGGCGGCATGTCTAGAGGTGTGGAAGCGACCACGTCCGACCATGTCATGTTGGACTCGTCACGCAAGGACCTCCGTGTGGAGACCTCCAACTGAGCGCGCGCGATGCGTCCGCGCGCGCACATTGTGGCGGCATGTCTAGAGGTGTGGAAGCGACCACGTCCGACCATGTCATGTTGGACTCGTCACGCAAGGACCTCCGTGTGGAGACCTCCAACTGAGCGCGCGCGATGCGTCCGCGCGCGCACATTGTGGCGGCATGTCTAGAGGTGTGGAAGCGACCACGTCCGACCATGTCATGTTGGACTCGTCACGCAAGGACCTCCGTGTGGAGACCTCCAACTGAGCGCGCGCGATGCGTCCGCGCGCGCACATTGTGGCGGCATGTCTAGAGGTGTGGAAGCGACCACGTCCGACCATGTCATGTTGGACTCGTCACGCAAGGACCTCCGTGTGGAGACCTCCAACTGAGCGCGCGCGATGCGTCCGCGCGCGCACATTGTGGCGGCATGTCTAGAGGTGTGGAAGCGACCACGTCCGACCATGTCATGTTGGACTCGTCACGCAAGGACCTCCGTGTGGAGACCTCCAACTGAGCGCGCGCGATGCGTCCGCGCGCGCACATTGTGGCGGCATGTCTAGAGGTGTGGAAGCGACCACGTCCGACCATGTCATGTTGGACTCGTCACGCAAGGACCTCCGTGTGGAGACCTCCAACTGAGCGCGCGCGATGCGTCCGCGCGCGCACATTGTGGCGGCATGTCTAGAGGTGTGGAAGCGACCACGTCCGACCATGTCATGTTGGACTCGTCACGCAAGGACCTCCGTGTGGAGACCTCCAACTGAGCGCGCGCGATGCGTCCGCGCGCGCACATTGTGGCGGCATGTCTAGAGGTGTGGAAGCGACCACGTCCGACCATGTCATGTTGGACTCGTCACGCAAGGACCTCCGTGTGGAGACCTCCAACTGAGCGCGCGCGATGCGTCCGCGCGCGCACATTGTGGCGGCATGTCTAGAGGTGTGGAAGCGACCACGTCCGACCATGTCATGTTGGACTCGTCACGCAAGGACCTCCGTGTGGAGACCTCCAACTGAGCGCGCGCGATGCGTCCGCGCGCGCACATTGTGGCGGCATGTCTAGAGGTGTGGAAGCGACCACGTCCGACCATGTCATGTTGGACTCGTCACGCAAGGACCTCCGTGTGGAGACCTCCAACTGAGCGCGCGCGATGCGTCCGCGCGCGCACATTGTGGCGGCATGTCTAGAGGTGTGGAAGCGACCACGTCCGACCATGTCATGTTGGACTCGTCACGCAAGGACCTCCGTGTGGAGACCTCCAACTGAGCGCGCGCGATGCGTCCGCGCGCGCACATTGTGGCGGCATGTCTAGAGGTGTGGAAGCGACCACGTCCGACCATGTCATGTTGGACTCGTCACGCAAGGACCTCCGTGTGGAGACCTCCAACTGAGCGCGCGCGATGCGTCCGCGCGCGCACATTGTGGCGGCATGTCTAGAGGTGTGGAAGCGACCACGTCCGACCATGTCATGTTGGACTCGTCACGCAAGGACCTCCGTGTGGAGACCTCCAACTGAGCGCGCGCGATGCGTCCGCGCGCGCACATTGTGGCGGCATGTCTAGAGGTGTGGAAGCGACCACGTCCGACCATGTCATGTTGGACTCGTCACGCAAGGACCTCCGTGTGGAGACCTCCAACTGAGCGCGCGCGATGCGTCCGCGCGCGCACATTGTGGCGGCATGTCTAGAGGTGTGGAAGCGACCACGTCCGACCATGTCATGTTGGACTCGTCACGCAAGGACCTCCGTGTGGAGACCTCCAACTGAGCGCGCGCGATGCGTCCGCGCGCGCACATTGTGGCGGCATGTCTAGAGGTGTGGAAGCGACCACGTCCGACCATGTCATGTTGGACTCGTCACGCAAGGACCTCCGTGTGGAGACCTCCAACTGAGCGCGCGCGATGCGTCCGCGCGCGCACATTGTGGCGGCATGTCTAGAGGTGTGGAAGCGACCACGTCCGACCATGTCATGTTGGACTCGTCACGCAAGGACCTCCGTGTGGAGACCTCCAACTGAGCGCGCGCGATGCGTCCGCGCGCGCACATTGTGGCGGCATGTCTAGAGGTGTGGAAGCGACCACGTCCGACCATGTCATGTTGGACTCGTCACGCAAGGACCTCCGTGTGGAGACCTCCAACTGAGCGCGCGCGATGCGTCCGCGCGCGCACATTGTGGCGGCATGTCTAGAGGTGTGGAAGCGACCACGTCCGACCATGTCATGTTGGACTCGTCACGCAAGGACCTCCGTGTGGAGACCTCCAACTGAGCGCGCGCGATGCGTCCGCGCGCGCACATTGTGGCGGCATGTCTAGAGGTGTGGAAGCGACCACGTCCGACCATGTCATGTTGGACTCGTCACGCAAGGACCTCCGTGTGGAGACCTCCAACTGAGCGCGCGCGATGCGTCCGCGCGCGCACATTGTGGCGGCATGTCTAGAGGTGTGGAAGCGACCACGTCCGACCATGTCATGTTGGACTCGTCACGCAAGGACCTCCGTGTGGAGACCTCCAACTGAGCGCGCGCGATGCGTCCGCGCGCGCACATTGTGGCGGCATGTCTAGAGGTGTGGAAGCGACCACGTCCGACCATGTCATGTTGGACTCGTCACGCAAGGACCTCCGTGTGGAGACCTCCAACTGAGCGCGCGCGATGCGTCCGCGCGCGCACATTGTGGCGGCATGTCTAGAGGTGTGGAAGCGACCACGTCCGACCATGTCATGTTGGACTCGTCACGCAAGGACCTCCGTGTGGAGACCTCCAACTGAGCGCGCGCGATGCGTCCGCGCGCGCACATTGTGGCGGCATGTCTAGAGGTGTGGAAGCGACCACGTCCGACCATGTCATGTTGGACTCGTCACGCAAGGACCTCCGTGTGGAGACCTCCAACTGAGCGCGCGCGATGCGTCCGCGCGCGCACATTGTGGCGGCATGTCTAGAGGTGTGGAAGCGACCACGTCCGACCATGTCATGTTGGACTCGTCACGCAAGGACCTCCGTGTGGAGACCTCCAACTGAGCGCGCGCGATGCGTCCGCGCGCGCACATTGTGGCGGCATGTCTAGAGGTGTGGAAGCGACCACGTCCGACCATGTCATGTTGGACTCGTCACGCAAGGACCTCCGTGTGGAGACCTCCAACTGAGCGCGCGCGATGCGTCCGCGCGCGCACATTGTGGCGGCATGTCTAGAGGTGTGGAAGCGACCACGTCCGACCATGTCATGTTGGACTCGTCACGCAAGGACCTCCGTGTGGAGACCTCCAACTGAGCGCGCGCGATGCGTCCGCGCGCGCACATTGTGGCGGCATGTCTAGAGGTGTGGAAGCGACCACGTCCGACCATGTCATGTTGGACTCGTCACGCAAGGACCTCCGTGTGGAGACCTCCAACTGAGCGCGCGCGATGCGTCCGCGCGCGCACATTGTGGCGGCATGTCTAGAGGTGTGGAAGCGACCACGTCCGACCATGTCATGTTGGACTCGTCACGCAAGGACCTCCGTGTGGAGACCTCCAACTGAGCGCGCGCGATGCGTCCGCGCGCGCACATTGTGGCGGCATGTCTAGAGGTGTGGAAGCGACCACGTCCGACCATGTCATGTTGGACTCGTCACGCAAGGACCTCCGTGTGGAGACCTCCAACTGAGCGCGCGCGATGCGTCCGCGCGCGCACATTGTGGCGGCATGTCTAGAGGTGTGGAAGCGACCACGTCCGACCATGTCATGTTGGACTCGTCACGCAAGGACCTCCGTGTGGAGACCTCCAACTGAGCGCGCGCGATGCGTCCGCGCGCGCACATTGTGGCGGCATGTCTAGAGGTGTGGAAGCGACCACGTCCGACCATGTCATGTTGGACTCGTCACGCAAGGACCTCCGTGTGGAGACCTCCAACTGAGCGCGCGCGATGCGTCCGCGCGCGCACATTGTGGCGGCATGTCTAGAGGTGTGGAAGCGACCACGTCCGACCATGTCATGTTGGACTCGTCACGCAAGGACCTCCGTGTGGAGACCTCCAACTGAGCGCGCGCGATGCGTCCGCGCGCGCACATTGTGGCGGCATGTCTAGAGGTGTGGAAGCGACCACGTCCGACCATGTCATGTTGGACTCGTCACGCAAGGACCTCCGTGTGGAGACCTCCAACTGAGCGCGCGCGATGCGTCCGCGCGCGCACATTGTGGCGGCATGTCTAGAGGTGTGGAAGCGACCACGTCCGACCATGTCATGTTGGACTCGTCACGCAAGGACCTCCGTGTGGAGACCTCCAACTGAGCGCGCGCGATGCGTCCGCGCGCGCACATTGTGGCGGCATGTCTAGAGGTGTGGAAGCGACCACGTCCGACCATGTCATGTTGGACTCGTCACGCAAGGACCTCCGTGTGGAGACCTCCAACTGAGCGCGCGCGATGCGTCCGCGCGCGCACATTGTGGCGGCATGTCTAGAGGTGTGGAAGCGACCACGTCCGACCATGTCATGTTGGACTCGTCACGCAAGGACCTCCGTGTGGAGACCTCCAACTGAGCGCGCGCGATGCGTCCGCGCGCGCACATTGTGGCGGCATGTCTAGAGGTGTGGAAGCGACCACGTCCGACCATGTCATGTTGGACTCGTCACGCAAGGACCTCCGTGTGGAGACCTCCAACTGAGCGCGCGCGATGCGTCCGCGCGCGCACATTGTGGCGGCATGTCTAGAGGTGTGGAAGCGACCACGTCCGACCATGTCATGTTGGACTCGTCACGCAAGGACCTCCGTGTGGAGACCTCCAACTGAGCGCGCGCGATGCGTCCGCGCGCGCACATTGTGGCGGCATGTCTAGAGGTGTGGAAGCGACCACGTCCGACCATGTCATGTTGGACTCGTCACGCAAGGACCTCCGTGTGGAGACCTCCAACTGAGCGCGCGCGATGCGTCCGCGCGCGCACATTGTGGCGGCATGTCTAGAGGTGTGGAAGCGACCACGTCCGACCATGTCATGTTGGACTCGTCACGCAAGGACCTCCGTGTGGAGACCTCCAACTGAGCGCGCGCGATGCGTCCGCGCGCGCACATTGTGGCGGCATGTCTAGAGGTGTGGAAGCGACCACGTCCGACCATGTCATGTTGGACTCGTCACGCAAGGACCTCCGTGTGGAGACCTCCAACTGAGCGCGCGCGATGCGTCCGCGCGCGCACATTGTGGCGGCATGTCTAGAGGTGTGGAAGCGACCACGTCCGACCATGTCATGTTGGACTCGTCACGCAAGGACCTCCGTGTGGAGACCTCCAACTGAGCGCGCGCGATGCGTCCGCGCGCGCACATTGTGGCGGCATGTCTAGAGGTGTGGAAGCGACCACGTCCGACCATGTCATGTTGGACTCGTCACGCAAGGACCTCCGTGTGGAGACCTCCAACTGAGCGCGCGCGATGCGTCCGCGCGCGCACATTGTGGCGGCATGTCTAGAGGTGTGGAAGCGACCACGTCCGACCATGTCATGTTGGACTCGTCACGCAAGGACCTCCGTGTGGAGACCTCCAACTGAGCGCGCGCGATGCGTCCGCGCGCGCACATTGTGGCGGCATGTCTAGAGGTGTGGAAGCGACCACGTCCGACCATGTCATGTTGGACTCGTCACGCAAGGACCTCCGTGTGGAGACCTCCAACTGAGCGCGCGCGATGCGTCCGCGCGCGCACATTGTGGCGGCATGTCTAGAGGTGTGGAAGCGACCACGTCCGACCATGTCATGTTGGACTCGTCACGCAAGGACCTCCGTGTGGAGACCTCCAACTGAGCGCGCGCGATGCGTCCGCGCGCGCACATTGTGGCGGCATGTCTAGAGGTGTGGAAGCGACCACGTCCGACCATGTCATGTTGGACTCGTCACGCAAGGACCTCCGTGTGGAGACCTCCAACTGAGCGCGCGCGATGCGTCCGCGCGCGCACATTGTGGCGGCATGTCTAGAGGTGTGGAAGCGACCACGTCCGACCATGTCATGTTGGACTCGTCACGCAAGGACCTCCGTGTGGAGACCTCCAACTGAGCGCGCGCGATGCGTCCGCGCGCGCACATTGTGGCGGCATGTCTAGAGGTGTGGAAGCGACCACGTCCGACCATGTCATGTTGGACTCGTCACGCAAGGACCTCCGTGTGGAGACCTCCAACTGAGCGCGCGCGATGCGTCCGCGCGCGCACATTGTGGCGGCATGTCTAGAGGTGTGGAAGCGACCACGTCCGACCATGTCATGTTGGACTCGTCACGCAAGGACCTCCGTGTGGAGACCTCCAACTGAGCGCGCGCGATGCGTCCGCGCGCGCACATTGTGGCGGCATGTCTAGAGGTGTGGAAGCGACCACGTCCGACCATGTCATGTTGGACTCGTCACGCAAGGACCTCCGTGTGGAGACCTCCAACTGAGCGCGCGCGATGCGTCCGCGCGCGCACATTGTGGCGGCATGTCTAGAGGTGTGGAAGCGACCACGTCCGACCATGTCATGTTGGACTCGTCACGCAAGGACCTCCGTGTGGAGACCTCCAACTGAGCGCGCGCGATGCGTCCGCGCGCGCACATTGTGGCGGCATGTCTAGAGGTGTGGAAGCGACCACGTCCGACCATGTCATGTTGGACTCGTCACGCAAGGACCTCCGTGTGGAGACCTCCAACTGAGCGCGCGCGATGCGTCCGCGCGCGCACATTGTGGCGGCATGTCTAGAGGTGTGGAAGCGACCACGTCCGACCATGTCATGTTGGACTCGTCACGCAAGGACCTCCGTGTGGAGACCTCCAACTGAGCGCGCGCGATGCGTCCGCGCGCGCACATTGTGGCGGCATGTCTAGAGGTGTGGAAGCGACCACGTCCGACCATGTCATGTTGGACTCGTCACGCAAGGACCTCCGTGTGGAGACCTCCAACTGAGCGCGCGCGATGCGTCCGCGCGCGCACATTGTGGCGGCATGTCTAGAGGTGTGGAAGCGACCACGTCCGACCATGTCATGTTGGACTCGTCACGCAAGGACCTCCGTGTGGAGACCTCCAACTGAGCGCGCGCGATGCGTCCGCGCGCGCACATTGTGGCGGCATGTCTAGAGGTGTGGAAGCGACCACGTCCGACCATGTCATGTTGGACTCGTCACGCAAGGACCTCCGTGTGGAGACCTCCAACTGAGCGCGCGCGATGCGTCCGCGCGCGCACATTGTGGCGGCATGTCTAGAGGTGTGGAAGCGACCACGTCCGACCATGTCATGTTGGACTCGTCACGCAAGGACCTCCGTGTGGAGACCTCCAACTGAGCGCGCGCGATGCGTCCGCGCGCGCACATTGTGGCGGCATGTCTAGAGGTGTGGAAGCGACCACGTCCGACCATGTCATGTTGGACTCGTCACGCAAGGACCTCCGTGTGGAGACCTCCAACTGAGCGCGCGCGATGCGTCCGCGCGCGCACATTGTGGCGGCATGTCTAGAGGTGTGGAAGCGACCACGTCCGACCATGTCATGTTGGACTCGTCACGCAAGGACCTCCGTGTGGAGACCTCCAACTGAGCGCGCGCGATGCGTCCGCGCGCGCACATTGTGGCGGCATGTCTAGAGGTGTGGAAGCGACCACGTCCGACCATGTCATGTTGGACTCGTCACGCAAGGACCTCCGTGTGGAGACCTCCAACTGAGCGCGCGCGATGCGTCCGCGCGCGCACATTGTGGCGGCATGTCTAGAGGTGTGGAAGCGACCACGTCCGACCATGTCATGTTGGACTCGTCACGCAAGGACCTCCGTGTGGAGACCTCCAACTGAGCGCGCGCGATGCGTCCGCGCGCGCACATTGTGGCGGCATGTCTAGAGGTGTGGAAGCGACCACGTCCGACCATGTCATGTTGGACTCGTCACGCAAGGACCTCCGTGTGGAGACCTCCAACTGAGCGCGCGCGATGCGTCCGCGCGCGCACATTGTGGCGGCATGTCTAGAGGTGTGGAAGCGACCACGTCCGACCATGTCATGTTGGACTCGTCACGCAAGGACCTCCGTGTGGAGACCTCCAACTGAGCGCGCGCGATGCGTCCGCGCGCGCACATTGTGGCGGCATGTCTAGAGGTGTGGAAGCGACCACGTCCGACCATGTCATGTTGGACTCGTCACGCAAGGACCTCCGTGTGGAGACCTCCAACTGAGCGCGCGCGATGCGTCCGCGCGCGCACAT
The DNA here is from genome assembly GCA_024867545.1 of Phytopythium helicoides. NCBI lineage: Eukaryota > Oomycota > Peronosporomycetes > Pythiales > Pythiaceae > Phytopythium > Phytopythium helicoides. The sequence goes on along the minus strand of JANFNE010000072.1, from coordinate 22,820 downwards.
TGTGGCGGCATGTCTAGAGGTGTGGAAGCGACCACGTCCGACCATGTCATGTTGGACTCGTCACGCAAGGACCTCCGTGTGGAGACCTCCAACTGAGCGCGCGCGATGCGTCCGCGCGCGCACATTGTGGCGGCATGTCTAGAGGTGTGGAAGCGACCACGTCCGACCATGTCATGTTGGACTCGTCACGCAAGGACCTCCGTGTGGAGACCTCCAACTGAGCGCGCGCGATGCGTCCGCGCGCGCACATTGTGGCGGCATGTCTAGAGGTGTGGAAGCGACCACGTCCGACCATGTCATGTTGGACTCGTCACGCAAGGACCTCCGTGTGGAGACCTCCAACTGAGCGCGCGCGATGCGTCCGCGCGCGCACATTGTGGCGGCATGTCTAGAGGTGTGGAAGCGACCACGTCCGACCATGTCATGTTGGACTCGTCACGCAAGGACCTCCGTGTGGAGACCTCCAACTGAGCGCGCGCGATGCGTCCGCGCGCGCACATTGTGGCGGCATGTCTAGAGGTGTGGAAGCGACCACGTCCGACCATGTCATGTTGGACTCGTCACGCAAGGACCTCCGTGTGGAGACCTCCAACTGAGCGCGCGCGATGCGTCCGCGCGCGCACATTGTGGCGGCATGTCTAGAGGTGTGGAAGCGACCACGTCCGACCATGTCATGTTGGACTCGTCACGCAAGGACCTCCGTGTGGAGACCTCCAACTGAGCGCGCGCGATGCGTCCGCGCGCGCACATTGTGGCGGCATGTCTAGAGGTGTGGAAGCGACCACGTCCGACCATGTCATGTTGGACTCGTCACGCAAGGACCTCCGTGTGGAGACCTCCAACTGAGCGCGCGCGATGCGTCCGCGCGCGCACATTGTGGCGGCATGTCTAGAGGTGTGGAAGCGACCACGTCCGACCATGTCATGTTGGACTCGTCACGCAAGGACCTCCGTGTGGAGACCTCCAACTGAGCGCGCGCGATGCGTCCGCGCGCGCACATTGTGGCGGCATGTCTAGAGGTGTGGAAGCGACCACGTCCGACCATGTCATGTTGGACTCGTCACGCAAGGACCTCCGTGTGGAGACCTCCAACTGAGCGCGCGCGATGCGTCCGCGCGCGCACATTGTGGCGGCATGTCTAGAGGTGTGGAAGCGACCACGTCCGACCATGTCATGTTGGACTCGTCACGCAAGGACCTCCGTGTGGAGACCTCCAACTGAGCGCGCGCGATGCGTCCGCGCGCGCACATTGTGGCGGCATGTCTAGAGGTGTGGAAGCGACCACGTCCGACCATGTCATGTTGGACTCGTCACGCAAGGACCTCCGTGTGGAGACCTCCAACTGAGCGCGCGCGATGCGTCCGCGCGCGCACATTGTGGCGGCATGTCTAGAGGTGTGGAAGCGACCACGTCCGACCATGTCATGTTGGACTCGTCACGCAAGGACCTCCGTGTGGAGACCTCCAACTGAGCGCGCGCGATGCGTCCGCGCGCGCACATTGTGGCGGCATGTCTAGAGGTGTGGAAGCGACCACGTCCGACCATGTCATGTTGGACTCGTCACGCAAGGACCTCCGTGTGGAGACCTCCAACTGAGCGCGCGCGATGCGTCCGCGCGCGCACATTGTGGCGGCATGTCTAGAGGTGTGGAAGCGACCACGTCCGACCATGTCATGTTGGACTCGTCACGCAAGGACCTCCGTGTGGAGACCTCCAACTGAGCGCGCGCGATGCGTCCGCGCGCGCACATTGTGGCGGCATGTCTAGAGGTGTGGAAGCGACCACGTCCGACCATGTCATGTTGGACTCGTCACGCAAGGACCTCCGTGTGGAGACCTCCAACTGAGCGCGCGCGATGCGTCCGCGCGCGCACATTGTGGCGGCATGTCTAGAGGTGTGGAAGCGACCACGTCCGACCATGTCATGTTGGACTCGTCACGCAAGGACCTCCGTGTGGAGACCTCCAACTGAGCGCGCGCGATGCGTCCGCGCGCGCACATTGTGGCGGCATGTCTAGAGGTGTGGAAGCGACCACGTCCGACCATGTCATGTTGGACTCGTCACGCAAGGACCTCCGTGTGGAGACCTCCAACTGAGCGCGCGCGATGCGTCCGCGCGCGCACATTGTGGCGGCATGTCTAGAGGTGTGGAAGCGACCACGTCCGACCATGTCATGTTGGACTCGTCACGCAAGGACCTCCGTGTGGAGACCTCCAACTGAGCGCGCGCGATGCGTCCGCGCGCGCACATTGTGGCGGCATGTCTAGAGGTGTGGAAGCGACCACGTCCGACCATGTCATGTTGGACTCGTCACGCAAGGACCTCCGTGTGGAGACCTCCAACTGAGCGCGCGCGATGCGTCCGCGCGCGCACATTGTGGCGGCATGTCTAGAGGTGTGGAAGCGACCACGTCCGACCATGTCATGTTGGACTCGTCACGCAAGGACCTCCGTGTGGAGACCTCCAACTGAGCGCGCGCGATGCGTCCGCGCGCGCACATTGTGGCGGCATGTCTAGAGGTGTGGAAGCGACCACGTCCGACCATGTCATGTTGGACTCGTCACGCAAGGACCTCCGTGTGGAGACCTCCAACTGAGCGCGCGCGATGCGTCCGCGCGCGCACATTGTGGCGGCATGTCTAGAGGTGTGGAAGCGACCACGTCCGACCATGTCATGTTGGACTCGTCACGCAAGGACCTCCGTGTGGAGACCTCCAACTGAGCGCGCGCGATGCGTCCGCGCGCGCACATTGTGGCGGCATGTCTAGAGGTGTGGAAGCGACCACGTCCGACCATGTCATGTTGGACTCGTCACGCAAGGACCTCCGTGTGGAGACCTCCAACTGAGCGCGCGCGATGCGTCCGCGCGCGCACATTGTGGCGGCATGTCTAGAGGTGTGGAAGCGACCACGTCCGACCATGTCATGTTGGACTCGTCACGCAAGGACCTCCGTGTGGAGACCTCCAACTGAGCGCGCGCGATGCGTCCGCGCGCGCACATTGTGGCGGCATGTCTAGAGGTGTGGAAGCGACCACGTCCGACCATGTCATGTTGGACTCGTCACGCAAGGACCTCCGTGTGGAGACCTCCAACTGAGCGCGCGCGATGCGTCCGCGCGCGCACATTGTGGCGGCATGTCTAGAGGTGTGGAAGCGACCACGTCCGACCATGTCATGTTGGACTCGTCACGCAAGGACCTCCGTGTGGAGACCTCCAACTGAGCGCGCGCGATGCGTCCGCGCGCGCACATTGTGGCGGCATGTCTAGAGGTGTGGAAGCGACCACGTCCGACCATGTCATGTTGGACTCGTCACGCAAGGACCTCCGTGTGGAGACCTCCAACTGAGCGCGCGCGATGCGTCCGCGCGCGCACATTGTGGCGGCATGTCTAGAGGTGTGGAAGCGACCACGTCCGACCATGTCATGTTGGACTCGTCACGCAAGGACCTCCGTGTGGAGACCTCCAACTGAGCGCGCGCGATGCGTCCGCGCGCGCACATTGTGGCGGCATGTCTAGAGGTGTGGAAGCGACCACGTCCGACCATGTCATGTTGGACTCGTCACGCAAGGACCTCCGTGTGGAGACCTCCAACTGAGCGCGCGCGATGCGTCCGCGCGCGCACATTGTGGCGGCATGTCTAGAGGTGTGGAAGCGACCACGTCCGACCATGTCATGTTGGACTCGTCACGCAAGGACCTCCGTGTGGAGACCTCCAACTGAGCGCGCGCGATGCGTCCGCGCGCGCACATTGTGGCGGCATGTCTAGAGGTGTGGAAGCGACCACGTCCGACCATGTCATGTTGGACTCGTCACGCAAGGACCTCCGTGTGGAGACCTCCAACTGAGCGCGCGCGATGCGTCCGCGCGCGCACATTGTGGCGGCATGTCTAGAGGTGTGGAAGCGACCACGTCCGACCATGTCATGTTGGACTCGTCACGCAAGGACCTCCGTGTGGAGACCTCCAACTGAGCGCGCGCGATGCGTCCGCGCGCGCACATTGTGGCGGCATGTCTAGAGGTGTGGAAGCGACCACGTCCGACCATGTCATGTTGGACTCGTCACGCAAGGACCTCCGTGTGGAGACCTCCAACTGAGCGCGCGCGATGCGTCCGCGCGCGCACATTGTGGCGGCATGTCTAGAGGTGTGGAAGCGACCACGTCCGACCATGTCATGTTGGACTCGTCACGCAAGGACCTCCGTGTGGAGACCTCCAACTGAGCGCGCGCGATGCGTCCGCGCGCGCACATTGTGGCGGCATGTCTAGAGGTGTGGAAGCGACCACGTCCGACCATGTCATGTTGGACTCGTCACGCAAGGACCTCCGTGTGGAGACCTCCAACTGAGCGCGCGCGATGCGTCCGCGCGCGCACATTGTGGCGGCATGTCTAGAGGTGTGGAAGCGACCACGTCCGACCATGTCATGTTGGACTCGTCACGCAAGGACCTCCGTGTGGAGACCTCCAACTGAGCGCGCGCGATGCGTCCGCGCGCGCACATTGTGGCGGCATGTCTAGAGGTGTGGAAGCGACCACGTCCGACCATGTCATGTTGGACTCGTCACGCAAGGACCTCCGTGTGGAGACCTCCAACTGAGCGCGCGCGATGCGTCCGCGCGCGCACATTGTGGCGGCATGTCTAGAGGTGTGGAAGCGACCACGTCCGACCATGTCATGTTGGACTCGTCACGCAAGGACCTCCGTGTGGAGACCTCCAACTGAGCGCGCGCGATGCGTCCGCGCGCGCACATTGTGGCGGCATGTCTAGAGGTGTGGAAGCGACCACGTCCGACCATGTCATGTTGGACTCGTCACGCAAGGACCTCCGTGTGGAGACCTCCAACTGAGCGCGCGCGATGCGTCCGCGCGCGCACATTGTGGCGGCATGTCTAGAGGTGTGGAAGCGACCACGTCCGACCATGTCATGTTGGACTCGTCACGCAAGGACCTCCGTGTGGAGACCTCCAACTGAGCGCGCGCGATGCGTCCGCGCGCGCACATTGTGGCGGCATGTCTAGAGGTGTGGAAGCGACCACGTCCGACCATGTCATGTTGGACTCGTCACGCAAGGACCTCCGTGTGGAGACCTCCAACTGAGCGCGCGCGATGCGTCCGCGCGCGCACATTGTGGCGGCATGTCTAGAGGTGTGGAAGCGACCACGTCCGACCATGTCATGTTGGACTCGTCACGCAAGGACCTCCGTGTGGAGACCTCCAACTGAGCGCGCGCGATGCGTCCGCGCGCGCACATTGTGGCGGCATGTCTAGAGGTGTGGAAGCGACCACGTCCGACCATGTCATGTTGGACTCGTCACGCAAGGACCTCCGTGTGGAGACCTCCAACTGAGCGCGCGCGATGCGTCCGCGCGCGCACATTGTGGCGGCATGTCTAGAGGTGTGGAAGCGACCACGTCCGACCATGTCATGTTGGACTCGTCACGCAAGGACCTCCGTGTGGAGACCTCCAACTGAGCGCGCGCGATGCGTCCGCGCGCGCACATTGTGGCGGCATGTCTAGAGGTGTGGAAGCGACCACGTCCGACCATGTCATGTTGGACTCGTCACGCAAGGACCTCCGTGTGGAGACCTCCAACTGAGCGCGCGCGATGCGTCCGCGCGCGCACATTGTGGCGGCATGTCTAGAGGTGTGGAAGCGACCACGTCCGACCATGTCATGTTGGACTCGTCACGCAAGGACCTCCGTGTGGAGACCTCCAACTGAGCGCGCGCGATGCGTCCGCGCGCGCACATTGTGGCGGCATGTCTAGAGGTGTGGAAGCGACCACGTCCGACCATGTCATGTTGGACTCGTCACGCAAGGACCTCCGTGTGGAGACCTCCAACTGAGCGCGCGCGATGCGTCCGCGCGCGCACATTGTGGCGGCATGTCTAGAGGTGTGGAAGCGACCACGTCCGACCATGTCATGTTGGACTCGTCACGCAAGGACCTCCGTGTGGAGACCTCCAACTGAGCGCGCGCGATGCGTCCGCGCGCGCACATTGTGGCGGCATGTCTAGAGGTGTGGAAGCGACCACGTCCGACCATGTCATGTTGGACTCGTCACGCAAGGACCTCCGTGTGGAGACCTCCAACTGAGCGCGCGCGATGCGTCCGCGCGCGCACATTGTGGCGGCATGTCTAGAGGTGTGGAAGCGACCACGTCCGACCATGTCATGTTGGACTCGTCACGCAAGGACCTCCGTGTGGAGACCTCCAACTGAGCGCGCGCGATGCGTCCGCGCGCGCACATTGTGGCGGCATGTCTAGAGGTGTGGAAGCGACCACGTCCGACCATGTCATGTTGGACTCGTCACGCAAGGACCTCCGTGTGGAGACCTCCAACTGAGCGCGCGCGATGCGTCCGCGCGCGCACATTGTGGCGGCATGTCTAGAGGTGTGGAAGCGACCACGTCCGACCATGTCATGTTGGACTCGTCACGCAAGGACCTCCGTGTGGAGACCTCCAACTGAGCGCGCGCGATGCGTCCGCGCGCGCACATTGTGGCGGCATGTCTAGAGGTGTGGAAGCGACCACGTCCGACCATGTCATGTTGGACTCGTCACGCAAGGACCTCCGTGTGGAGACCTCCAACTGAGCGCGCGCGATGCGTCCGCGCGCGCACATTGTGGCGGCATGTCTAGAGGTGTGGAAGCGACCACGTCCGACCATGTCATGTTGGACTCGTCACGCAAGGACCTCCGTGTGGAGACCTCCAACTGAGCGCGCGCGATGCGTCCGCGCGCGCACATTGTGGCGGCATGTCTAGAGGTGTGGAAGCGACCACGTCCGACCATGTCATGTTGGACTCGTCACGCAAGGACCTCCGTGTGGAGACCTCCAACTGAGCGCGCGCGATGCGTCCGCGCGCGCACATTGTGGCGGCATGTCTAGAGGTGTGGAAGCGACCACGTCCGACCATGTCATGTTGGACTCGTCACGCAAGGACCTCCGTGTGGAGACCTCCAACTGAGCGCGCGCGATGCGTCCGCGCGCGCACATTGTGGCGGCATGTCTAGAGGTGTGGAAGCGACCACGTCCGACCATGTCATGTTGGACTCGTCACGCAAGGACCTCCGTGTGGAGACCTCCAACTGAGCGCGCGCGATGCGTCCGCGCGCGCACATTGTGGCGGCATGTCTAGAGGTGTGGAAGCGACCACGTCCGACCATGTCATGTTGGACTCGTCACGCAAGGACCTCCGTGTGGAGACCTCCAACTGAGCGCGCGCGATGCGTCCGCGCGCGCACATTGTGGCGGCATGTCTAGAGGTGTGGAAGCGACCACGTCCGACCATGTCATGTTGGACTCGTCACGCAAGGACCTCCGTGTGGAGACCTCCAACTGAGCGCGCGCGATGCGTCCGCGCGCGCACATTGTGGCGGCATGTCTAGAGGTGTGGAAGCGACCACGTCCGACCATGTCATGTTGGACTCGTCACGCAAGGACCTCCGTGTGGAGACCTCCAACTGAGCGCGCGCGATGCGTCCGCGCGCGCACATTGTGGCGGCATGTCTAGAGGTGTGGAAGCGACCACGTCCGACCATGTCATGTTGGACTCGTCACGCAAGGACCTCCGTGTGGAGACCTCCAACTGAGCGCGCGCGATGCGTCCGCGCGCGCACATTGTGGCGGCATGTCTAGAGGTGTGGAAGCGACCACGTCCGACCATGTCATGTTGGACTCGTCACGCAAGGACCTCCGTGTGGAGACCTCCAACTGAGCGCGCGCGATGCGTCCGCGCGCGCACATTGTGGCGGCATGTCTAGAGGTGTGGAAGCGACCACGTCCGACCATGTCATGTTGGACTCGTCACGCAAGGACCTCCGTGTGGAGACCTCCAACTGAGCGCGCGCGATGCGTCCGCGCGCGCACATTGTGGCGGCATGTCTAGAGGTGTGGAAACGACCACGTCCGACCATGTCATGGTGGACTCGTCACGGCAAGGACCTCCGTTTGGAGACCTCCAACTGAGCGCGCGCGATGCGTCCGCGCGCGCACATTGTGGCGGCATGTCTAGAGGTGTGGAAACGACCACGTCCGACCATGTCATGTTGGACTCGTCACGCAAGGACCTCCGTTTGGAGACCTCCAACTGAGCGCGCGCGATGCGTCCGCGCGCGCACATTGTGGCGGCATGTCTAGAGGTGTGGAAACGACCACGTCCGACCATGTCATGTTGGACTCGTCACGCAAGGACCTCCGTTTGGAGACCTCCAACTGAGCGCGCGCGATGCGTCCGCGCGCGCACATTGTGGCGGCATGTCTAGAGGTGTGGAAACGACCACGTCCGACCATGTCATGTTGGACTCGTCACGCAAGGACCTCCGTTTGGAGACCTCCAACTGAGCGCGCGCGATGCGTCCGCGCGCGCACATTGTGGCGGCATGTCTAGAGGTGTGGAAACGACCACGTCCGACCATGTCATGTTGGACTCGTCACGCAAGGACCTCCGTTTGGAGACCTCCAACTGAGCGCGCGCGATGCGTCCGCGCGCGCACATTGTGGCGGCATGTCTAGAGGTGTGGAAACGACCACGTCCGACCATGTCATGTTGGACTCGTCACGCAAGGACCTCCGTTTGGAGACCTCCAACTGAGCGCGCGCGATGCGTCCGCGCGCGCACATTGTGGCGGCATGTCTAGAGGTGTGGAAACGACCACGTCCGACCATGTCATGTTGGACTCGTCACGCAAGGACCTCCGTTTGGAGACCTCCAACTGAGCGCGCGCGATGCGTCCGCGCGCGCACATTGTGGCGGCATGTCTAGAGGTGTGGAAACGACCACGTCCGACCATGTCATGTTGGACTCGTCACGCAAGGACCTCCGTTTGGAGACCTCCAACTGAGCGCGCGCGATGCGTCCGCGCGCGCACATTGTGGCGGCATGTCTAGAGGTGTGGAAACGACCACGTCCGACCATGTCATGTTGGACTCGTCACGCAAGGACCTCCGTTTGGAGACCTCCAACTGAGCGCGCGCGATGCGTCCGCGCGCGCACATTGTGGCGGCATGTCTAGAGGTGTGGAAACGACCACGTCCGACCATGTCATGTTGGACTCGTCACGCAAGGACCTCCGTTTGGAGACCTCCAACTGAGCGCGCGCGATGCGTCCGCGCGCGCACATTGTGGCGGCATGTCTAGAGGTGTGGAAACGACCACGTCCGACCATGTCATGTTGGACTCGTCACGCAAGGACCTCCGTTTGGAGACCTCCAACTGAGCGCGCGCGATGCGTCCGCGCGCGCACATTGTGGCGGCATGTCTAGAGGTGTGGAAACGACCACGTCCGACCATGTCATGTTGGACTCGTCACGCAAGGACCTCCGTTTGGAGACCTCCAACTGAGCGCGCGCGATGCGTCCGCGCGCGCACATTGTGGCGGCATGTCTAGAGGTGTGGAAACGACCACGTCCGACCATGTCATGTTGGACTCGTCACGCAAGGACCTCCGTTTGGAGACCTCCAACTGAGCGCGCGCGATGCGTCCGCGCGCGCACATTGTGGCGGCATGTCTAGAGGTGTGGAAACGACCACGTCCGACCATGTCATGTTGGACTCGTCACGCAAGGACCTCCGTTTGGAGACCTCCAACTGAGCGCGCGCGATGCGTCCGCGCGCGCACATTGTGGCGGCATGTCTAGAGGTGTGGAAACGACCACGTCCGACCATGTCATGTTGGACTCGTCACGCAAGGACCTCCGTTTGGAGACCTCCAACTGAGCGCGCGCGATGCGTCCGCGCGCGCACATTGTGGCGGCATGTCTAGAGGTGTGGAAACGACCACGTCCGACCATGTCATGTTGGACTCGTCACGCAAGGACCTCCGTTTGGAGACCTCCAACTGAGCGCGCGCGATGCGTCCGCGCGCGCACATTGTGGCGGCATGTCTAGAGGTGTGGAAACGACCACGTCCGACCATGTCATGTTGGACTCGTCACGCAAGGACCTCCGTTTGGAGACCTCCAACTGAGCGCGCGCGATGCGTCCGCGCGCGCACATTGTGGCGGCATGTCTAGAGGTGTGGAAACGACCACGTCCGACCATGTCATGTTGGACTCGTCACGCAAGGACCTCCGTTTGGAGACCTCCAACTGAGCGCGCGCGATGCGTCCGCGCGCGCACATTGTGGCGGCATGTCTAGAGGTGTGGAAACGACCACGTCCGACCATGTCATGTTGGACTCGTCACGCAAGGACCTCCGTTTGGAGACCTCCAACTGAGCGCGCGCGATGCGTCCGCGCGCGCACATTGTGGCGGCATGTCTAGAGGTGTGGAAACGACCACGTCCGACCATGTCATGTTGGACTCGTCACGCAAGGACCTCCGTTTGGAGACCTCCAACTGAGCGCGCGCGATGCGTCCGCGCGCGCACATTGTGGCGGCATGTCTAGAGGTGTGGAAACGACCACGTCCGACCATGTCATGTTGGACTCGTCACGCAAGGACCTCCGTTTGGAGACCTCCAACTGAGCGCGCGCGATGCGTCCGCGCGCGCACATTGTGGCGGCATGTCTAGAGGTGTGGAAACGACCACGTCCGACCATGTCATGTTGGACTCGTCACGCAAGGACCTCCGTTTGGAGACCTCCAACTGAGCGCGCGCGATGCGTCCGCGCGCGCACATTGTGGCGGCATGTCTAGAGGTGTGGAAACGACCACGTCCGACCATGTCATGTTGGACTCGTCACGCAAGGACCTCCGTTTGGAGACCTCCAACTGAGCGCGCGCGATGCGTCCGCGCGCGCACATTGTGGCGGCATGTCTAGAGGTGTGGAAACGACCACGTCCGACCATGTCATGTTGGACTCGTCACGCAAGGACCTCCGTTTGGAGACCTCCAACTGAGCGCGCGCGATGCGTCCGCGCGCGCACATTGTGGCGGCATGTCTAGAGGTGTGGAAACGACCACGTCCGACCATGTCATGTTGGACTCGTCACGCAAGGACCTCCGTTTGGAGACCTCCAACTGAGCGCGCGCGATGCGTCCGCGCGCGCACATTGTGGCGGCATGTCTAGAGGTGTGGAAACGACCACGTCCGACCATGTCATGTTGGACTCGTCACGCAAGGACCTCCGTTTGGAGACCTCCAACTGAGCGCGCGCGATGCGTCCGCGCGCGCACATTGTGGCGGCATGTCTAGAGGTGTGGAAACGACCACGTCCGACCATGTCATGTTGGACTCGTCACGCAAGGACCTCCGTTTGGAGACCTCCAACTGAGCGCGCGCGATGCGTCCGCGCGCGCACATTGTGGCGGCATGTCTAGAGGTGTGGAAACGACCACGTCCGACCATGTCATGTTGGACTCGTCACGCAAGGACCTCCGTTTGGAGACCTCCAACTGAGCGCGCGCGATGCGTCCGCGCGCGCACATTGTGGCGGCATGTCTAGAGGTGTGGAAACGACCACGTCCGACCATGTCATGTTGGACTCGTCACGCAAGGACCTCCGTTTGGAGACCTCCAACTGAGCGCGCGCGATGCGTCCGCGCGCGCACATTGTGGCGGCATGTCTAGAGGTGTGGAAACGACCACGTCCGACCATGTCATGTTGGACTCGTCACGCAAGGACCTCCGTTTGGAGACCTCCAACTGAGCGCGCGCGATGCGTCCGCGCGCGCACATTGTGGCGGCATGTCTAGAGGTGTGGAAACGACCACGTCCGACCATGTCATGTTGGACTCGTCACGCAAGGACCTCCGTTTGGAGACCTCCAACTGAGCGCGCGCGATGCGTCCGCGCGCGCACATTGTGGCGGCATGTCTAGAGGTGTGGAAACGACCACGTCCGACCATGTCATGTTGGACTCGTCACGCAAGGACCTCCGTTTGGAGACCTCCAACTGAGCGCGCGCGATGCGTCCGCGCGCGCACATTGTGGCGGCATGTCTAGAGGTGTGGAAACGACCACGTCCGACCATGTCATGTTGGACTCGTCACGCAAGGACCTCCGTTTGGAGACCTCCAACTGAGCGCGCGCGATGCGTCCGCGCGCGCACATTGTGGCGGCATGTCTAGAGGTGTGGAAACGACCACGTCCGACCATGTCATGTTGGACTCGTCACGCAAGGACCTCCGTTTGGAGACCTCCAACTGAGCGCGCGCGATGCGTCCGCGCGCGCACATTGTGGCGGCATGTCTAGAGGTGTGGAAACGACCACGTCCGACCATGTCATGTTGGACTCGTCACGCAAGGACCTCCGTTTGGAGACCTCCAACTGAGCGCGCGCGATGCGTCCGCGCGCGCACATTGTGGCGGCATGTCTAGAGGTGTGGAAACGACCACGTCCGACCATGTCATGTTGGACTCGTCACGCAAGGACCTCCGTTTGGAGACCTCCAACTGAGCGCGCGCGATGCGTCCGCGCGCGCACATTGTGGCGGCATGTCTAGAGGTGTGGAAACGACCACGTCCGACCATGTCATGTTGGACTCGTCACGCAAGGACCTCCGTTTGGAGACCTCCAACTGAGCGCGCGCGATGCGTCCGCGCGCGCACATTGTGGCGGCATGTCTAGAGGTGTGGAAACGACCACGTCCGACCATGTCATGTTGGACTCGTCACGCAAGGACCTCCGTTTGGAGACCTCCAACTGAGCGCGCGCGATGCGTCCGCGCGCGCACATTGTGGCGGCATGTCTAGAGGTGTGGAAACGACCACGTCCGACCATGTCATGTTGGACTCGTCACGCAAGGACCTCCGTTTGGAGACCTCCAACTGAGCGCGCGCGATGCGTCCGCGCGCGCACATTGTGGCGGCATGTCTAGAGGTGTGGAAACGACCACGTCCGACCATGTCATGTTGGACTCGTCACGCAAGGACCTCCGTTTGGAGACCTCCAACTGAGCGCGCGCGATGCGTCCGCGCGCGCACATTGTGGCGGCATGTCTAGAGGTGTGGAAACGACCACGTCCGACCATGTCATGTTGGACTCGTCACGCAAGGACCTCCGTTTGGAGACCTCCAACTGAGCGCGCGCGATGCGTCCGCGCGCGCACATTGTGGCGGCATGTCTAGAGGTGTGGAAACGACCACGTCCGACCATGTCATGTTGGACTCGTCACGCAAGGACCTCCGTTTGGAGACCTCCAACTGAGCGCGCGCGATGCGTCCGCGCGCGCACATTGTGGCGGCATGTCTAGAGGTGTGGAAACGACCACGTCCGACCATGTCATGTTGGACTCGTCACGCAAGGACCTCCGTTTGGAGACCTCCAACTGAGCGCGCGCGATGCGTCCGCGCGCGCACATTGTGGCGGCATGTCTAGAGGTGTGGAAACGACCACGTCCGACCATGTCATGTTGGACTCGTCACGCAAGGACCTCCGTTTGGAGACCTCCAACTGAGCGCGCGCGATGCGTCCGCGCGCGCACATTGTGGCGGCATGTCTAGAGGTGTGGAAACGACCACGTCCGACCATGTCATGTTGGACTCGTCACGCAAGGACCTCCGTTTGGAGACCTCCAACTGAGCGCGCGCGATGCGTCCGCGCGCGCACATTGTGGCGGCATGTCTAGAGGTGTGGAAACGACCACGTCCGACCATGTCATGTTGGACTCGTCACGCAAGGACCTCCGTTTGGAGACCTCCAACTGAGCGCGCGCGATGCGTCCGCGCGCGCACATTGTGGCGGCATGTCTAGAGGTGTGGAAACGACCACGTCCGACCATGTCATGTTGGACTCGTCACGCAAGGACCTCCGTTTGGAGACCTCCAACTGAGCGCGCGCGATGCGTCCGCGCGCGCACATTGTGGCGGCATGTCTAGAGGTGTGGAAACGACCACGTCCGACCATGTCATGTTGGACTCGTCACGCAAGGACCTCCGTTTGGAGACCTCCAACTGAGCGCGCGCGATGCGTCCGCGCGCGCACATTGTGGCGGCATGTCTAGAGGTGTGGAAACGACCACGTCCGACCATGTCATGTTGGACTCGTCACGCAAGGACCTCCGTTTGGAGACCTCCAACTGAGCGCGCGCGATGCGTCCGCGCGCGCACATTGTGGCGGCATGTCTAGAGGTGTGGAAACGACCACGTCCGACCATGTCATGTTGGACTCGTCACGCAAGGACCTCCGTTTGGAGACCTCCAACTGAGCGCGCGCGATGCGTCCGCGCGCGCACATTGTGGCGGCATGTCTAGAGGTGTGGAAACGACCACGTCCGACCATGTCATGTTGGACTCGTCACGCAAGGACCTCCGTTTGGAGACCTCCAACTGAGCGCGCGCGATGCGTCCGCGCGCGCACATTGTGGCGGCATGTCTAGAGGTGTGGAAACGACCACGTCCGACCATGTCATGTTGGACTCGTCACGCAAGGACCTCCGTTTGGAGACCTCCAACTGAGCGCGCGCGATGCGTCCGCGCGCGCACATTGTGGCGGCATGTCTAGAGGTGTGGAAACGACCACGTCCGACCATGTCATGTTGGACTCGTCACGCAAGGACCTCCGTTTGGAGACCTCCAACTGAGCGCGCGCGATGCGTCCGCGCGCGCACATTGTGGCGGCATGTCTAGAGGTGTGGAAACGACCACGTCCGACCATGTCATGTTGGACTCGTCACGCAAGGACCTCCGTTTGGAGACCTCCAACTGAGCGCGCGCGATGCGTCCGCGCGCGCACATTGTGGCGGCATGTCTAGAGGTGTGGAAACGACCACGTCCGACCATGTCATGTTGGACTCGTCACGCAAGGACCTCCGTTTGGAGACCTCCAACTGAGCGCGCGCGATGCGTCCGCGCGCGCACATTGTGGCGGCATGTCTAGAGGTGTGGAAACGACCACGTCCGACCATGTCATGTTGGACTCGTCACGCAAGGACCTCCGTTTGGAGACCTCCAACTGAGCGCGCGCGATGCGTCCGCGCGCGCACATTGTGGCGGCATGTCTAGAGGTGTGGAAACGACCACGTCCGACCATGTCATGTTGGACTCGTCACGCAAGGACCTCCGTTTGGAGACCTCCAACTGAGCGCGCGCGATGCGTCCGCGCGCGCACATTGTGGCGGCATGTCTAGAGGTGTGGAAACGACCACGTCCGACCATGTCATGTTGGACTCGTCACGCAAGGACCTCCGTTTGGAGACCTCCAACTGAGCGCGCGCGATGCGTCCGCGCGCGCACATTGTGGCGGCATGTCTAGAGGTGTGGAAACGACCACGTCCGACCATGTCATGTTGGACTCGTCACGCAAGGACCTCCGTTTGGAGACCTCCAACTGAGCGCGCGCGATGCGTCCGCGCGCGCACATTGTGGCGGCATGTCTAGAGGTGTGGAAGCGACCACGTCCGACCATGTATGTTGGACTCGTCACGCAAGGACCTCCGTGTGGAGACCTCCAAACTGAGCGGCGCGCGATGCGTCGCGCGCGCACATTGTGGCGGCATGTCTAGAGGTGTGGAAGCGACCACGTCCGACCATGTCATGTTGGACTCGTCACGCAAGGACCTCCGTGTGGAGACCTCCAACTGAGCGCGCGCGATGCGTCCGCGCGCGCACATTGTGGCGGCATGTCTAGAGGTGTGGAAGCGACCACGTCCGCCATGTCATGTTGACTCGTCACGCAAGGACCTCCGTGTGGAGACCTCCAACTGAGCGCGCGCGATGCGTCGCGCGCGCACATTGTGGCGGCATGTCTAGAGGTGTGGAAGCGACCACGTCCGACCATGTCATGTTGGCTCGTCACGCAAGGACCTCCCGTGTGGAGACCTCCAACTGAGCGCGCGCGATGCGTCCCGCGCGGCACATTGTGGCGGCCATGTTAGAGGTGTGGAAGCGACCACGTCCGACCCTGTCATGTTGGACTCGTCACGCAAGGACCTCCGTGTGGAGACCCTCCAACTGAGCGCGCGCGATGCGTCCGCGCGCGCACATTGTGGCGGCATGTCTAGAGGTGTGGAAGCGACCACGTCCGACCATGTCATGTTGGACTCGTCACGCAAGGACCTCGTGTGGAGCCCTCCAACTGAGCGCGCGCGATGCGTCCGCGCGCGCACATTGTGGCGGCATGTCTAGAGGTGTGGAAGCGACCACGTCGACCATGTCATGTTGGACTCGTCACGCAGGACCTCCGTGTGGGACCTCCAACTGAGCGCGCGCGATGCGTCCCGCGCGCGCACATATGTGGCGGCATGTCTAGAGGTGTGGAAGCGACCACGTCCGACCATGTCATGTTGGACTCGTCACGCAAGGACCTCCGTGTGGAGACCTCCAACTGAGCGCGCGCGATGCGTCCGCGCGCGCACATTGTGGCGGCATGTCTAGAGGTGTGGAAGCGACCACGTCCGACCATGTCATTGTTGGACTCGTCACGCAAGGACCTCCGTGTGGAGACCTCCAACCTGAGCGCGCGCGATGCGTCCGCGCGCGCACCATTGTGGCGGCATGTCTAGAGGTGTGGAAGCGACCACGTCCGACCATGTCATGTTGGACTCGTCACGCAAGACCTCCGTGTGGAGACCTCCAACTGAGCGCGCGCGATGCGTCCGCGCGCGCACATTGTGGCGGCATGTCTAGAGGTGTGGAAGCGACCACGTCCGACCATGTCATGTTGGACTCGTCACGCAAAGGACTCCGTGTGGAGCCCTCCAACTGAGCGCGCGCGATGCGTCCGCGCGCGCACATTGTGGCGGCATGTCTAGAGGTGTGGAAGCGACCACGTCCGACCATGTCATGTTGGACTCGTCACGCAAGGACCTCCGTGTGGAGACCTCCACTGAGCGCGCGCGATGCGTCCGCGCGCGCACATTGTGGCGGCATGTCTAGAGGTGTGGAAGCGACCACGTCCGACCATGTCATGTTGGACTCGTCACGCAAGGACCCTCCGTGTGGAGACCTCCAACTGAGCGCGCGCGATGCGTCCCGCGCGCGCACATTGTGGCGGCATGTCTAGAGGTGTGGAAGCGACCACGTCCGACCATGTCATGTTGGACTCGTCACGCAAGGACCTCCGTGTGGAGACCTCCAACTGAGCGCGCGCGATGCGTCCGCGCGCGCACATTGTGGCGGCATGTCTAGAGGTGTGGAAGCGACCACGTCCGACCATGTCATGTTGGACTCGTCACGCAAGGACCTCCGTGTGGAGACCTCCAACTGAGCGCGCGCGATGCGTCCGCGCGCGCACATTGTGGCGGCATGTCTAGAGGTGTGGAAGCGACCACGTCCGACCATGTCATGTTGGACTCGTCACGCAAGGACCTCCGTGTGGAGACCTCCAACTGAGCGCGCGCGATGCGTCCGCGCGCGCACATTGTGGCGGCATGTCTAGAGGTGTGGAAGCGACCACGTCCGACCATGTCATGTTGGACTCGTCACGCAAGGACCTCCGTGTGGAGCCCTCCAACTGAGCGCGCGCGATGCGTCCGCGCGCGCACATTGTGGCGGCATGTCTAGAGGTGTGGAAGCGACCACGTCCGACCATGTCATGTTGGACTCGTCACGCAAGGACCTCCGTGTGGAGACCTCCAACTGAGCGCGCGCGATGCGTCCGCGCGCGCACATTGTGGCGGCATGTCTAGAGGTGTGGAAGCGACCACGTCCGACCATGTCATGTTGGACTCGTCACGCAAGGACCTCCGTGTGGAGACCTCCAACTGAGCGCGCGCGATGCGTCCGCGCGCGCACATTGTGGCGGCATGTCTAGAGGTGTGGACGCGACCACGTCCGACCATGTCATGTTGGACTCGTCACGCAAGGACCTCCGTGTGGAGACCTCCAACTGAGCGCGCGCGATGCGTCCGCGCGCGCACATTGTGGCGGCATGTCTAGAGGTGTGGAAGCGACCACGTCCGACCATGTCATGTTGGACTCGTCACGCAAGGACCTCCGTGTGGAGCCCTCCAACTGAGCGCGCGCGATGCGTCCGCGCGCGCACATTGTGGCGGCATGTCTAGAGGTGTGGAAGCGACCACGTCCGACCATGTCATGTTGGACTCGTCACGCAAGGACCTCCGTGTGGAGACCTCCAACTGAGCGCGCGCGATGCGTCCGCGCGCGCACATTGTGGCGGCATGTCTAGAGGTGTGGAAGCGACCACGTCCGACCATGTCATGTTGGACTCGTCACGCAAGGACCTCCGTGTGGAGACCTCCAACTGAGCGCGCGCGATGCGTCCGCGCGCGCACATTGTGGCGGCATGTCTAGAGGTGTGGAAGCGACCACGTCCGACCATGTCATGTTGGACTCGTCACGCAAGGACCTCCGTGTGGAGACCTCCAACTGAGCGCGCGCGATGCGTCCGCGCGCGCACATTGTGGCGGCATGTCTAGAGGTGTGGAAGCGACCACGTCCGACCATGTCATGTTGGACTCGTCACGCAAGGACCTCCGTGTGGAGCCCTCCAACTGAGCGCGCGCGATGCGTCCGCGCGCGCACATTGTGGCGGCATGTCTAGAGGTGTGGAAGCGACCACGTCCGACCATGTCATGTTGGACTCGTCACGCAAGGACCTCCGTGTGGAGCCCTCCAACTGAGCGCGCGCGATGCGTCCGCGCGCGCACATTGTGGCGGCATGTCTAGAGGTGTGGAAGCGACCACGTCCGACCATGTCATGTTGGACTCGTCACGCAAGGACCTCCGTGTGGAGACCTCCAACTGAGCGCGCGCGATGCGTCCGCGCGCGCACATTGTGGCGGCATGTCTAGAGGTGTGGAAGCGACCACGTCCGACCATGTCATGTTGGACTCGTCACGCAAGGACCTCCGTGTGGAGACCTCCAACTGAGCGCGCGCGATGCGTCCGCGCGCGCACATTGTGGCGGCATGTCTAGAGGTGTGGAAGCGACCACGTCCGACCATGTCATGTTGGACTCGTCACGCAAGGACCTCCGTGTGGAGCCCTCCAACTGAGCGCGCGCGATGCGTCCGCGCGCGCACATTGTGGCGGCATGTCTAGAGGTGTGGAAGCGACCACGTCCGACCATGTCATGTTGGACTCGTCACGCAAGGACCTCCGTGTGGAGACCTCCAACTGAGCGCGCGCGATGCGTCCGCGCGCGCACATTGTGGCGGCATGTCTAGAGGTGTGGAAGCGACCACGTCCGACCATGTCATGTTGGACTCGTCACGCAAGGACCTCCGTGTGGAGACCTCCAACTGAGCGCGCGCGATGCGTCCGCGCGCGCACATTGTGGCGGCATGTCTAGAGGTGTGGAAGCGACCACGTCCGACCATGTCATGTTGGACTCGTCACGCAAGGACCTCCGTGTGGAGACCTCCAACTGAGCGCGCGCGATGCGTCCGCGCGCGCACATTGTGGCGGCATGTCTAGAGGTGTGGAAGCGACCACGTCCGACCATGTCATGTTGGACTCGTCACGCAAGGACCTCCGTGTGGAGACCTCCAACTGAGCGCGCGCGATGCGTCCGCGCGCGCACATTGTGGCGGCATGTCTAGAGGTGTGGAAGCGACCACGTCCGACCATGTCATGTTGGACTCGTCACGCAAGGACCTCCGTGTGGAGCCCTCCAACTGAGCGCGCGCGATGCGTCCGCGCGCGCACATTGTGGCGGCATGTCTAGAGGTGTGGAAGCGACCACGTCCGACCATGTCATGTTGGACTCGTCACGCAAGGACCTCCGTGTGGAGACCTCCAACTGAGCGCGCGCGATGCGTCCGCGCGCGCACATTGTGGCGGCATGTCTAGAGGTGTGGAAGCGACCACGTCCGACCATGTCATGTTGGACTCGTCACGCAAGGACCTCCGTGTGGAGACCTCCAACTGAGCGCGCGCGATGCGTCCGCGCGCGCACATTGTGGCGGCATGTCTAGAGGTGTGGAAGCGACCACGTCCGACCATGTCATGTTGGACTCGTCACGCAAGGACCTCCGTGTGGAGACCTCCAACTGAGCGCGCGCGATGCGTCCGCGCGCGCACATTGTGGCGGCATGTCTAGAGGTGTGGAAGCGACCACGTCCGACCATGTCATGTTGGACTCGTCACGCAAGGACCTCCGTGTGGAGACCTCCAACTGAGCGCGCGCGATGCGTCCGCGCGCGCACATTGTGGCGGCATGTCTAGAGGTGTGGAAGCGACCACGTCCGACCATGTCATGTTGGACTCGTCACGCAAGGACCTCCGTGTGGAGACCTCCAACTGAGCGCGCGCGATGCGTCCGCGCGCGCACATTGTGGCGGCATGTCTAGAGGTGTGGAAGCGACCACGTCCGACCATGTCATGTTGGACTCGTCACGCAAGGACCTCCGTGTGGAGCCCTCCAACTGAGCGCGCGCGATGCGTCCGCGCGCGCACATTGTGGCGGCATGTCTAGAGGTGTGGAAGCGACCACGTCCGACCATGTCATGTTGGACTCGTCACGCAAGGACCTCCGTGTGGAGACCTCCAACTGAGCGCGCGCGATGCGTCCGCGCGCGCACATTGTGGCGGCATGTCTAGAGGTGTGGAAGCGACCACGTCCGACCATGTCATGTTGGACTCGTCACGCAAGGACCTCCGTGTGGAGACCTCCAACTGAGCGCGCGCGATGCGTCCGCGCGCGCACATTGTGGCGGCATGTCTAGAGGTGTGGAAGCGACCACGTCCGACCATGTCATGTTGGACTCGTCACGCAAGGACCTCCGTGTGGAGACCTCCAACTGAGCGCGCGCGATGCGTCCGCGCGCGCACATTGTGGCGGCATGTCTAGAGGTGTGGAAGCGACCACGTCCGACCATGTCATGTTGGACTCGTCACGCAAGGACCTCCGTTTGGAGACCTCCAACTGAGCGCGCGCGATGCGTCCGCGCGCGCACATTGTGGCGGCATGTCTAGAGGTGTGGAAGCGACCACGTCCGACCATGTCATGTTGGACTCGTCACGCAAGGACCTCCGTGTGGAGACCTCCAACTGAGCGCGCGCGATGCGTCCGCGCGCGCACATTGTGGCGGCATGTCTAGAGGTGTGGAAGCGACCACGTCCGACCATGTCATGTTGGACTCGTCACGCAAGGACCTCCGTGTGGAGACCTCCAACTGAGCGCGCGCGATGCGTCCGCGCGCGCACATTGTGGCGGCATGTCTAGAGGTGTGGAAGCGACCACGTCCGACCATGTCATGTTGGACTCGTCACGCAAGGACCTCCGTGTGGAGACCTCCAACTGAGCGCGCGCGATGCGTCCGCGCGCGCACATTGTGGCGGCATGTCTAGAGGTGTGAAGCGACCACGTCCGACCATGTCATGTTGGACTCGTCACGCAAGGACCTCCGTGTGGAGACCTCCAACTGAGCGCGCGCGATGCGTCCGCGCGCGCACATTGTGGCGGCATGTCTAGAGGTGTGGAAGCGACCACGTCCGACCATGTCATGTTGGACTCGTCACGCAAGGACCTCCGTGTGGAGCCCTCCAACTGAGCGCGCGCGATGCGTCCGCGCGCGCACATTGTGGCGGCATGTCTAGAGGTGTGGAAGCGACCACGTCCGACCATGTCATGTTGGACTCGTCACGCAAGGACCTCCGTGTGGAGACCTCCAACTGAGCGCGCGCGATGCGTCCGCGCGCGCACATTGTGGCGGCATGTCTAGAGGTGTGGAAGCGACCACGTCCGACCATGTCATGTTGGACTCGTCACGCAAGGACCTCCGTGTGGAGACCTCCAACTGAGCGCGCGCGATGCGTCCGCGCGCGCACATTGTGGCGGCATGTCTAGAGGTGT
Source organism: Phytopythium helicoides (assembly GCA_024867545.1). NCBI lineage: Eukaryota > Oomycota > Peronosporomycetes > Pythiales > Pythiaceae > Phytopythium > Phytopythium helicoides. The sequence continues at coordinate 1,173 of JANFNE010000072.1, read as the reverse complement.
GGAAGCGACCACGTCCGACCATGTCATGTTGGACTCGTCACGCAAGGACCTCCGTGTGGAGACCTCCAACTGAGCGCGCGCGATGCGTCCGCGCGCGCACATTGTGGCGGCATGTCTAGAGGTGTGGAAGCGACCACGTCCGACCATGTCATGTTGGACTCGTCACGCAAGGACCTCCGTTTGGAGACCTCCAACTGAGCGCGCGCGATGCGTCCGCGCGCGCACATTGTGGCGGCATGTCTAGAGGTGTGGAAGCGACCACGTCCGACCATGTCATGTTGGACTCGTCACGCAAGGACCTCCGTGTGGAGACCTCCAACTGAGCGCGCGCGATGCGTCCGCGCGCGCACATTGTGGCGGCATGTCTAGAGGTGTGGAAGCGACCACGTCCGACCATGTCATGTTGGACTCGTCACGCAAGGACCTCCGTGTGGAGACCTCCAACTGAGCGCGCGCGATGCGTCCGCGCGCGCACATTGTGGCGGCATGTCTAGAGGTGTGGAAGCGACCACGTCCGACCATGTCATGTTGGACTCGTCACGCAAGGACCTCCGTGTGGAGTGTTGAGGGTAGCCGGTTTGACCTGGACCGACTAACCCGAGGCAGTCCAATGCGACCCCACGTTGATTACGCTCGTCGATTACGCCAACTCGTGGGTACGAGATTGTGGGTACAAGATGGGATCCACGTGGCGCCCTCTGATTGGCTGCCGTGAATCAGTATCCAGGAAATGATCAAGTAGAGTGAACCCAGTAAAGGACAGGCAGGCTTAGAGGTAGCAAGTAGTTGCGAACTAAGGACCTCAATTGTTGGAGGTAGTGAGGTCTTGAACACGAAGCTTGGACGGAGCGGAGGGAGTTCTTCACTTGGACAGAAGACCGGAGCGAAGACCACTTGAGGGGTAGAAGGAAGATTCGAAAGTGATTCGATTGAGGTCCTTAGTTCGCAACTACTTGCTACCTCTAAGCCTGCCTGTCCTTTACTGGGTTCACTCTACTTGATCTTTTCCTGGATACTGATTCACGGCAGCCAATCAGAGGGCGCCACGTAGATCCCATCTTGTACCCACAATCTCGTACCCACGAGTTGACGTAATCGACGGGCGTAATCAACGTGGGATCGCATTGGACTGCCTCGGGCTAGTCGGTCCAGGTCAAACCGGCTACCCTCAAC
>JANFNE010000071.1:39705-244673 GCA_024867545.1 Phytopythium helicoides | reverse complement strand
CCTAAACCCTAAACCCTAAACCCTAAACCCTAAACCCTAAACCCTAAACCCTAAACCCTAAACCCTAAACCCTAAACCCTAAACCCTAAACCCTAAACCCTAAACCCTAAACCCTAAACCCTAAACCCTAAACCCTAAACCCTAAACCCTAAACCCTAAACCCTAAACCCTAAACCCTAAACCCTAAACCCTAAACCCTAAACCCTAAACCCTAAACCCTAAACCTAAACCCTAAACCCTAAACCCTAAACCCTAAACCCTGTCCTCCCCTTTTTATCTTGAAGTTTGTATGAAATGGGCCATTGTCCTCCCCTGTTTAAGTTCCCTAAACCCTAAACCCTATCACATCAATATCGCATGCGTTTATCACTTTGAATAAATGAATCTCGCCAACTACTTTAAACTGTCATCTTCATTCAAATCATCCTCACACCACTATATTGTCCATTCCTCTTGTCTGTGAATCCAGTGTGTCCCAAACGCACGCAAACTGAATGCGCAGCAGGTGGGCGTTATGATACTGCAAGTACTGTGTTGCCCAAACAGGTTTGAGAGGGTTCTGATACAGAGGTGTTCACTGTAGAGGGTGGTTCTATTGAAGGGTTGTACTACTATACAGGGTGGTGCCTGTTGTCACTCTATTGTCGTGGCAGTATGTGATAGTCACTATACACAGGTAGGATACCTGGACGTATATGTATACAGCTCGTGTGTATATTATACGGCATCAGTGTGTATACGTCTGCAGTGTATATCGCTATACATGTAGACCGTATATTCCGGTTGATACTATACCCAATCCGAACAGTATACCTACAGTATACGTTTCGTCCATATCTCAGCTAATACTTTTCATATTGAACTTTTGAAACATGCTACCCCCACTAAATCGACCACGCTGAGTACGCTGGAAAAAGAAAAATCGAAATCGGCTGGTTGGATTCTGATATATTAGTTTTCGCGGTTTTTGATAAAGTTCCAGAGTTATTTCCGGAAATTCGACTTGTCGTCCGAGTCCGTACAGCTTTCGTACGTATCCTCCCAAATTTTCAGAAAGATTGGCTGGCTGGATCTCCAGGGACACAGTCTCTAAACCCTACTAACCCAACTAAACCCTGTCTGTAAAATACGGGTTTATTACGGCCCGAATCAAGTAAATTACGGTATCGAATGCAAACAAAACCCGGTAATTTACCCAATATTACGGCACCACGGAACCCCGAATGAACGTTCATTCCGCATAGTATATATATAGAACTTCGGGCGCGTACTCACATGTGCTATATTTTCTCATCACACCGTCACATTGAATCAATTATAGATGGCTTGTACTGCACACTGACAACATCGTTATCGACATACCAACCATGCCACACCCTTATAATGTTGAGCGTTTTCACAATCTCTACTCATATACACCATCGCTATCACTCGGTCAATACCATCTGCCTACAACTATCCATCTCTGCTTTCTCTTGTTGTCTCACGTCGTCTGCACAAATCATCACAACATCCACCATCAAACGCTCAAACCCATACCATTTTTTTCATCATACTCTCCTCCATTTTACTTGTCAACACGTATCACCGAGCGAGCACACGTACAAAGTGATTGCTTTCCATCATGATCCGAGATAAGGACTCGCCTCTTCTCACACTCATCGTCGCGAACACGTGCCAATTCAGCTTACACTCCAGCACCGACATGGTGTTGGTTCATTTCCACTTGGTTCAAAGCATTAGATTCGCACTGCATGATTAAGTACAGTTCCAATCGCTTTGGCTACACACAGTTCATTGCACTGTCCAAAGCATCAACCACAGCGCACATTTGCTTCAAAGTTACTTGGTATATATTTTGGAAAGAGAATAGCTGCGTCAGTGAAGTGGAGTACGTCGCTATCAATCGGTATGCTAGTTCATCATGTTTTTTGCACACTTCACTGTATAGTGAATCATGTGCTTCAGTAGTTTTGTTTACTTCATGTTCATTACATGCTTCACATCAGCCCCCTTGCTGATCAACAAGGTGAGCTCTAGCTATCAATGGTGTCTCAATTCAGACACTAGTCGTCACGTCTCAGTCCATTTAACCAACAAGTATTGGTCGTGAAGTATCCGTGACAGCTTGTTATCCATTATATGTCAGTCAATTCTCCATTGGTAACATCTCATGGCGTTCGATTTCATTGCGAACCAATCCAAAATGTAGGATTACACTCGCCCATGGTATGTTCCACATCTGTACCATGGTGACATCAGAACATGTGTTGTTTCTCGTATCCATTCACAGTCGCCCACTGCTACAACAAGTCTGTTTTGTTTCCTTGATACTTACTTGTCCATCAGTTGAGCTTGCTTCATGTTCTGTATGTGTGTTTGAATTGGTACATGTCGTCAGTCCCTCAGCTTACATGAATGATATTGACAGTCACACACTTCTTGATAACAAGAATAGCAATGGTTGCTTGATTGAGAATAACTTGCCTGTGTGCCATTCACATCCATCTACTTGCTACGGTGGCAGTACATGTGGTTTTACTACCCACACAATGTACAACACAACTGCCAATAGTCTGGCAACATTCCAGTGACATCGTTGTTACGTACAGTATGGCTTTGTGGTAGTACCGTGGGTGAGGTTTAGTTTTTGTATCGGAGTTTCCATCAAGGGCTGACATATAGGGAATTTCCATAGTTAAGGGTCCGGACATCTGCGCTCGGGACGGACAATGGCTAGCCCGATACAAATTCCAAGACAAAAGTGGCAGGACAATGGCTCCGGGGAGGGATGGCCATTGTCCTGCCACTTTTATCTTGGAATTTGTATCGGGCTAGCCATTGTCCGGACATGTATAAGTTCCCTAAACCCTAAACCCTGTGCTATATTTTCTCATCACACCGTCACATTGAATCAATCATAGATGGCTTGTACTGCACACTGACAACATCGTTATCGACATACCAACCATCCCACACCCTTACAATCTTGAGCGTTTTCACATTCTCTACTCATATACACCATCGCTATCACTCGGTCAATACCATCTGTCTACAACTATCCATCTCTGCTTTCTCTTGTTGTCTCACGTCGTCTGCACAAATCATCACAACATCCACCATCAAACGCTCAAACCCATACCATTTTTTTCATCATACTCTCCTCCATTTTACTTGTCAACACGTATCACCGAGCGAGCACACGTACAAAGTGATTGCTTTCCATCATGATCCGAGATAAGGACTCGCCTCTTCTCACACTCATCGTCGCGAACACGTGCCAATTCAGCTTACACTCCAGCACCGACATGGTGTTGGTTCATTTCCACTTGGTTCAAAGCATTAGATTCGCACTGCATGATTAAGTACAGTTCCAATCGCTTTGGCTACACACAGTTCATTGCACTGTCCAAAGCATCAACCACAGCGCACATTTGCTTCAAAGTTACTTGGTATATATTTTGGAAAGAGAATAGCTGCGTCAGTGAAGTGGAGTACGTCGCTATCAATCGGTATGCTAGTTCATCATGTTTTTTGCACACTTCACTGTATAGTGAATCATGTGCTTCAGTAGTTTTGTTTACTTCATGTTCATTACATGCTTCACATCAGCCCCCTTGCTGATCAACAAGGTGAGCTCTAGCTATCAATGGTGTCTCAATTCAGACACTAGTCGTCACGTCTCAGTCCATTTAACCAACAAGTATTGGTCGTGAAGTATCCGTGACAGCTTGTTATCCATTATATGTCAGTCAATTCTCCATTGGTAACATCTCATGGCGTTCGATTTCATTGCGAACCAATCCAAAATGTAGGATTACACTCGCCCATGGTATGTTCCACATCTGTACCATGGTGACATCAGAACATGTGTTGTTTCTCGTATCCATTCACAGTCGCCCACTGCTACAACAAGTCTGTTTTGTTTCCTTGATACTTACTTGTCCATCAGTTGAGCTTGCTTCATGTTCTGTATGTGTGTTTGAATTGGTACATGTCGTCAGTCCCTCAGCTTACATGAATGATATTGACAGTCACACACTTCTTGATAACAAGAATAGCAATGGTTGCTTGATTGAGAATAACTTGCCTGTGTGCCATTCACATCCATCTACTTGCTACGGTGGCAGTACATGTGGTTTTACTACCCACACAATGTACAACACAACTGCCAATAGTCTGGCAACATTCCAGTGACATCGTTGTTACGTACAGTATGGCTTTGTGGTAGTACCGTGGGTGAGGTTTAGTTTTTGTATCGGAGTTTCCATCAAGGGCTGACATATAGGGAATTTCCATAGTTAAGGGTCCGGACATCTGCGCTCGGGACGGACAATGGCTAGCCCGATACAAATTCCAAGACAAAAGTGGCAGGACAATGGCTCCGGGGAGGGATGGCCATTGTCCTGCCACTTTTATCTTGGAATTTGTATCGGGCTAGCCATTGTCCGGACATGTATAAGTTCCCTAAACCCTAAACCCTGTGCTATATTTTCTCATCACACCGTCACATTGAATCAATCATAGATGGCTTGTACTGCACACTGACAACATCGTTATCGACATACCAACCATCCCACACCCTTACAATCTTGAGCGTTTTCACATTCTCTACTCATATACACCATCGCTATCACTCGGTCAATACCATCTGTCTACAACTATCCATCTCTGCTTTCTCTTGTTGTCTCACGTCGTCTGCACAAATCATCACAACATCCACCATCAAACGCTCAAACCCATACCATTTTTTTCATCATACTCTCCTCCATTTTACTTGTCAACACGTATCACCGAGCGAGCACACGTACAAAGTGATTGCTTTCCATCATGATCCGAGATAAGGACTCGCCTCTTCTCACACTCATCGTCGCGAACACGTGCCAATTCAGCTTACACTCCAGCACCGACATGGTGTTGGTTCATTTCCACTTGGTTCAAAGCATTAGATTCGCACTGCATGATTAAGTACAGTTCCAATCGCTTTGGCTACACACAGTTCATTGCACTGTCCAAAGCATCAACCACAGCGCACATTTGCTTCAAAGTTACTTGGTATATATTTTGGAAAGAGAATAGCTGCGTCAGTGAAGTGGAGTACGTCGCTATCAATCGGTATGCTAGTTCATCATGTTTTTTGCACACTTCACTGTATAGTGAATCATGTGCTTCAGTAGTTTTGTTTACTTCATGTTCATTACATGCTTCACATCAGCCCCCTTGCTGATCAACAAGGTGAGCTCTAGCTATCAATGGTGTCTCAATTCAGACACTAGTCGTCACGTCTCAGTCCATTTAACCAACAAGTATTGGTCGTGAAGTATCCGTGACAGCTTGTTATCCATTATATGTCAGTCAATTCTCCATTGGTAACATCTCATGGCGTTCGATTTCATTGCGAACCAATCCAAAATGTAGGATTACACTCGCCCATGGTATGTTCCACATCTGTACCATGGTGACATCAGAACATGTGTTGTTTCTCGTATCCATTCACAGTCGCCCACTGCTACAACAAGTCTGTTTTGTTTCCTTGATACTTACTTGTCCATCAGTTGAGCTTGCTTCATGTTCTGTATGTGTGTTTGAATTGGTACATGTCGTCAGTCCCTCAGCTTACATGAATGATATTGACAGTCACACACTTCTTGATAACAAGAATAGCAATGGTTGCTTGATTGAGAATAACTTGCCTGTGTGCCATTCACATCCATCTACTTGCTACGGTGGCAGTACATGTGGTTTTACTACCCACACAATGTACAACACAACTGCCAATAGTCTGGCAACATTCCAGTGACATCGTTGTTACGTACAGTATGGCTTTGTGGTAGTACCGTGGGTGAGGTTTAGTTTTTGTATCGGAGTTTCCATCAAGGGCTGACATATAGGGAATTTCCATAGTTAAGGGTCCGGACATCTGCGCTCGGGACGATGGCTAGCCCGATACAAATTCCAAGACAAAAGTGGCAGGACAATGGCTCCGGGGAGGGATGGCCATTGTCCTGCCACTTTTATCTTGGAATTTGTATCGGGCTAGCCATTGTCCGGACATGTATAAGTTCCCTAAACCCTAAACTCTGGATTAAACCCTACTAAACCCTGTCGTAATTTACATTTTCTTTCCGATTTATTACCGATATATTTCCGAACCCTAATTAATCTCCACACCGGGTTTTCAAATGCTGCTACACAGCTTTGCGCGCGCATTCACATCGATATCGCGTGTGTTTTTCACTTCGAATAAATGTATCTCTCCAAATGCTTCTAACTGCCATCTTCATTCAATACGTACCAACCATCCTCACACCAACATGTTGTCCATGCCTCTCATTTGATTCCGTTATACTTGCCGTGTCTGCCACGCTTTTTATACGTTCGCGTATCATTCTCCATCACTACGTTTCTTTGTTTATCTTCTCGTCTGCACACCACCATCACATGCGCCATCAAATACTCATTACTCTACAATTCTCTTCAATTATAATCTACTCCGCGTCAGCCCTCACAACTTACTGTCAAACCACAATGTGCTCAACGTCCTTGCTTTCCATCATCTTATGTGACAACGGCACGTGTCACCAACTACTCATGCTAGTGCATACGTCACAGCTCTGCTAACACATCAGCGCCGATATGGTATTCATTCGTCTAGTTGGTTGAAAACATGATCCTCTCTTCATCATAATACCCACTTCCAAACACTGTGGTTTCATTTCATGCATCCAATATCATCATGGACAGCGCAGGCAGGTTTCCTTGAAACTATCTGGCATTGATTGCCAAAAGAGAATGAGCACGTCTCTGAAGCTGGGTTTGCACGTGCAGTGTAGCTGTCTGTCGGTTGAAATCAATTACCGAGAGGCGACCACACGCTCAAGAGTTCGAGTTGACCTTCGCGCTGCATGCAGAGGTAAAACTACTACCACCTTTTGAGACACCGGTGTAGGTCACCAACAGTTATGTTCGATCAACATGTTCTGTGTACAGTTTGTCGTGTAGTGAATCACGCGTTTTCGTTTGGTTCACTGCATGCTCATTACATGCATCGCATAAATGCACTTGATGATCAACTAATTGAGCTGTAGTCATCAATGTCGCCTCGTCTTAGAACACTAGTCGTCACATCACAGTGCATATGATCATCAAGTATTTCTCAAGAAGGTATCACATGTTGCCATCTGCCACATGTCAGTCAATTGTATATTGGTAGCATCTCATGGCGTTAGATTTCATTGTGGACGAATCGAAAATGTAGGATTACACTCGCTCATGGTATGTTCCACATGTGTACCTTGGTGACATCAAGTTCACGAACACGTAATGTTTCACGTATCCATTCACAGTCGCCCACTGCTATACCAAGTCTGTTTTGTTTCCTTGGTAGTTGATTGTCCATCTTTTGAATTTGCTTTATGCTCTGTGTGTGAGTTTCATTTGGCTCATGTTGTCATTCCACCCGCTTGCACAAGTGCATTGATGGTCACGCAATATATCATGACGCGAACTGCGTTGGCTTGTAGATTGAGAACAACTTGCCTGTGTTGCATTCACTTCCATCAACTTGCTGCGGTGCCAATACTAGTGGTTTTACTGTCAACACAATGTACAACACAACTGCCAATAGTATGGGAACATTCCTGTGACATCGTTGTGTCATACTATATGGCTTTGCGGTAGCACTGTGGGTGGGTTTTCATTTTTGTATCGGATGTTATACCCATGGGCAATTATACTTGAAATTTGTATTCAAATCTATACGACACTGCGCGACTGCATGACATTGGGCAATTATACTTGAAATTTGTATTAAAATCTATATGACATTGGGTCCGAGGAGGGTTGCCCAATGTAATTAGGGTTTGGATACAAATTTCAAGTATAATTGCCCAATGTCATATACTGTTTAGGGACCCTAAACCCTATTGCCACAAGCACCGGAACAACCAAGATCCGATCACCGGATGGCGTATCTAACCCGTGATGAGATGCGAGTTATCAACCTACTTCGCGAGTATGACATGACAAACGAGGCGCTTGAGGGCCTCATTGCCCACCATCTTGACGAGCAGATCGGCGGTGTTGCCGATAACGTTGCCGCTCTTGAAATCGGCACTCCAGAGCCCCCAGCATCGCCCACAAACGACATTCCGCCGGCCGCTCCCACCGACGCTTAGGGCTGCTATGCTGCTCTCCCGTGAGCTCTTTCTTTTCTTTCACTCAGGACGCGCCAAAGCTCCCATAACCACTCCAATACACGTTTCCCATTGGCTCCATTCTGGTCCGGTATTGGAACGAATGACCACAGATACTTAGAGGTACTATGGGGGAGATCTACACAGCGCAAAGAAATCTATGAAACATGCGGGACGGCATTGCACCAGAGCGCACGAGAAGGTCTCTAAAAGCTTCTCATGCGCTTCCGGTCTGGTCGTATTACATGCCTCTCATTTCATTCCCTTATACTCGCCGTGTCTGCGACGCTTTTTATACACCTTTTTATCTTGAAGTTTGTATGAAATGGGCCATTGTCCTCCCTTAAACCCTAGACCACCTTACTCTTGATTGGGTCCGCTTCGGCAAAGCACGCGTCGTAGACAATCAGCTTTGCGCCTTCCATTAAACTGACAATTATTCCTCCCTGGATGCTGTTGACTTGACGCGTTCGCCTAATCTCAAAGCCGGGGATGTTGTGATACTGACGCTGCTCTCCTCCTTCTTGAAGACTTTTATAAGTTGCCCATTGCACCAGCTCCCAATCCATTCCCAGCTGATCGGCGAACTCCTTGCACGCGGTTTTCATGAGTAGAAAATTCAGGCACAGTTCGCAAACACTATTTATTTGCGTACCCCCCCCCCCCTTCGTATCTTACCGCAAGATACGTCCTCTGATAAACTCTCAGCAGCAGCAAATGTTTTAAATCGAAACCGCATCCGAGTAGACACATTGCTACCATAACTCGCTTTGGCTCTCTCACCTAATCGTTGAGTTGTCGTATTTTTTTCTTGGTCGGACAAGTCAGAGTGAAGAATTGCAGTTAGGCTACCAGATTTTGACAAAAGCACTTGTATAGCGTTCACATCTGCCTTTGCCATTGCATATATTATAGCTCGGGAACCTCGATCATTAGACAAGATTTTATCGTGTCTATGAGAGTTTGGATGATGTCCGAATCAATTACTATTTGATATAGTGTATTTGGTCGCACAGTTGGCTAGCGCACAAGCTCGAACTTTGTTCGCAGGGCTTGCTGAGCTGACTTACACCATCTGGACGAATTGATGCAGCCATTCCAATCAGTGGGTGGTTAGCTGTAGCTAAGTGTGTAAGGTCTTGCAATCGTGGCCGAAATTCAGATAGTAGGAGATGGATTTCATCAATGAAGACAGAATGTAGCAAATCTCTTATCGAAAGTGTTCTGAGATAAGTTCCAAACAGTTGTATGTTCTGCTGAAACAAATAGGATAGATGAAGGATTACGCGCTGTATTTTTCGAAGTCTTTTGTCCACCTCTCACATTCTAGGGCTGGCAAGTCGCGATATGCCCTTCGATAAACACTTTCAAAGGTGCTACCACAACGATTGTTTTCATTACATTGTCAACAGCAGCTGCCAGGAAGACAAGTGGTATTCCATGCCCCGTCGGAAACACAGCGATAAAATCGGTCGTACATTCTAAAACTGTAACGGGCCACCCATTACCGACACACACCTTGATCTTGAGGAAGCAAAGTCAACTTTTTTTGTTTTTTTTTTTAGCCATGGCGCGAGGCGCCTTGGCCACTCAATGGGAATGCTGGTTGATGATTGGTTGTAATGGGGCTGCGTCTACAACCTATTTCCGACAACAATCAAATGAGGCTTTACAGGCTCATCAGCTGCAACGGACGAAGTAAGTCTCATTGCCTGCCGTAGTTGAAGAAGTGGTGTGTTGTTACCATTTTCGCGCGAGAAAAATTTAAGACACTCAAGCTTTTCATACGTCAGTTGAGAAGCATCTAGGTTCCAGCTCTGCTTTGCCACCTCCATAAGTAATGATTGCGCGGATCCAGTACCGGTTAGTGGCTATCGGCAGTGTAACATGTCGGGCGTCCTTAAATGTGTACTCTTTGCCGCTGATATTAAGTGAAAGTAAAAATAATAGGTGCATTTGGACACACCACGCTGAATTATATACTTCGATAGTCAAGGGAGGGATTGCTAGAGCTAGAACAACGTTATGAAATGCATTAATGGATTCCAATGGGACCTTACTGTGCAGTTTGTGTCGTAGCATGCAATCAGTTAATTTCAGGGGCTTGTCTTGAGCGCAGTGTCTTGATCAGATATCCAAAGTATGTAGAGGAATTGGTCAGCATTGACACCGTGACCTCTAATGAGTAGTAGAATTGTACGCGGCATCACATCGCAATAACGATCTCGAGTTGATTGCTCTTGTAAATGGTTCATTCCTACGACTTCAAGTTCGGTTCCAAAATTGACTACAATCCTGCGGAGCATATAATTCACTTCGCTTATTTTTTATGAAATTGTACCATGTACGCTTTGACAATTGGAGACATATTATCATAGTGCTGCAAGTCGTACACTCCAATGTCCTTAGACGTTGTTGGGAGAACCTTTTCAACATCTTCTGGTGTGGGAAGTATGACTTCAGCCGTTCGGCCCCATCTCGACCTAAGAAGCCAAGGAGACAACCGGACGAATCTCTCATCACGAATGTTGGTTTTCAAATTGATTACATGATTAACAGCATTGTATAGTACAGATATAAGTTCATCATTGCTAACCTCTAATGAGGAAGAAGAGATATCAAAGTGTATGGTGAGTGATCCACGAAATAGTGTATGGACGTGACACAGCTCACTCATGTCCTCAAATTCACATTCAGATCAGGGCCTTCGATTTGATGAAGCTGTAATCGTGATCAAAGAGGCTTGGAATGTGAGAAAATTGCCCAATCTTGAGGCGAAATTCCACGCGATAAGACCCCACTGCACTCGAGTTTACCGGATTATTGTACGCCTCTCGAATCTTCAAAAGATTTACATTGCTTCGGCGAAGCTGCTTGATTAAATTCGGAAGCTGATATCTGTCTTGACTGTCGCCATGTGGATGCGATGGATCTTGGAATAAATCTTGGCTTGGACGATTCGGATATTGGGGGCTTATTCGTAGATCAACCTAACCGTCCCAAAGCATAGCAGTTTTACTTTCGCACCAACGAACGGTGAGATATTCTCAATTTAAAAACCCTGGAATGTCTTGAGGGAGCATCAAAGACCCTGATTGAACAAGAGCCATCGATCTGGGACTAGCATTGAACTCGTCCCTGATGTCGAGAACCACTTTGCAATTTAAATAGCTTGATAAGGCGCTAATCCAGCGAAAAGAAGAGAGCTTCGACTTCATTCCGTAGTCGATAAAAACAACTTGTTCGACTTCGATCTTCAATAGAATGTCGACCAAATCTTGAGCAAAGTTTTCGAATCGTGTTGAGAAGCTGATGTTGGTGAGCGTTTGCCTCGAGCTTGTAACCGAAGTGCTTGCTGAGATTCTCGACAATGAGGGCCCCGTAATATTTTCCAACATACTCCCAGCCAGGGTTGTATGCCAGTAGCAGCATATCTTCGTGCTTCCGGGCAAACGATCCAACCGTAAATTCCGTCCGATTGATCCACGAAAGAAGCCTCGGGTTCTTGGAAGTGAGCTGGATGTAGTCCACATCAAGATTGTTTTGAGGTCGCGCGGGTTCAAATCCCGCGAAGGTGTCGATGACCGAATCTGTTTGCGTCGATACACTTTTTCCCGAATCGGTCTGCATTCCAAAGTCTTCTGTAAATGCTCGACGTTGTAGAATGCTTGGCGGAGTAACCGGACGCCATGGCACAGAAATCCGAATGTTTGCTTGAGTTCCAGTGTGGCGGAGCGGCCCCACGAGGATCGCCGAGAGCGGCGAGGGGATCGCGACGGGAATGCTCTGAGGTGTGAAGACACCCCAAGGCTACCCGGACGATCCAGTTAAGTACGACTGGACGGCGATAGGACAGCGCATCTCTGAGTCTGATTGGATTAGGCGATTTTGACTAGGGTCAGATTAGGCACTCATGCCTAGTTAGCGTGTTCCATATCTAGGAGGTCACAGAGGATAGAGCCAGCGTAGCAGTGGTTGCAGGACGTGCAGCCAGTAGGGTAAATCAGTCGTGAATCTACTTTGGAGAGCTCAAGCCGTCTTCTTGGCCTACAAATCACGTCTCAACTCAGCCCACACCCAACAAGAGGGTGCAAGACAACGGTAAAGGACATTGGGATCCCTAGCGATCTATCTTTTGGGCGGCAAGGAACAACACCTGCCGCAACTCCTTTGGAGCGCTTCGACATCGCGGACGCCGAAGCCCGCTGCAACGCAGCAACCAACCTCACAGTCGCAGCGCGAGGAGTTTCCGCTGCTGCGACCCCCGCCTCGCTCGAACACATCTCGACCACACACGCTTCTCCCTCCGTATCCGCGAGGATCGCGAATCGCCCACCGACGGGTACACAACGTGACGCCGTCCGCCAAGCGGAGTAACCCCTCCGATAGTCGGTGTCGGGCGCGTGAGAGAAGGCCGTGCGCCGATTTTGGCCAGCCACTTCTCCACACCAGCATCAACGAAAGAAGCATTTGCAGAGATTGTCCCAGCTTGTGTAGTAGCATCTTGAAGAGTTGGTTGGGCGTGAATTGAAGCATCAGACACATCAGGCACGGCTTGAATCGAGGCATCAAACATGACTGACTCAACTTGGATCGAAGCATCAGCCAAAACCATCGGTTCAACTTGAGTTGAAGTGTCGAGTGGCCACTCCATGATGCGATGATTCTTCAGACTCTTGATCAGGAAAAGCAGGCAGGGACTCGGCGATTGGAGAAGAATGCTGATTCAACCAAAAAAAGAGTGTCTTCAGATTCTTCAAAAGCAAAAGCTGACGGCGTGTCTTCAAATTCTTGTTCATGAAAAGCAGGCAGCAACTCAACAATCGGAGAAGAAGGCTCAACCGAAAAAAATCGCCACATTTTTCTCCGAATTGATGCTGAAAAATAATGGTGGCATCAATTCTTGGGTTGTCGATTCCGCGTCAGCTTGGCTTGCAACGCGAATCAAAACCATTTCGGTTTGAGACGAATCTTCAGGGTCTTCACCTTCAGGATCAGGAAAAGCAGGAACAATGCTGATGCTTGACGAACGATGGCAGACGGCAGAAAATCCTGTTTCCGGTTCAAAATCAACGTCGAAAGATGCTTCACGGCGCGCAAAAAAAAAATCCCGTTTCCGGTTCGGAATCGACGCGGGAAACAGAGACAGGGGGCACTCCGTCGGAAAGCAATTCACACAACGACACAACGACGGCTTGGTGGACGACATGGGCCGTTGGAGATCGGCGATGCGCACAGTGCGCGAGCGAGAGAAGAAGGTCTTGAGGTCCACGGCGGCTTGTTATTCTTGAGGAAAACCAAAGAATGAGCAGATTCCACGACAAGAAATAACTCGACCGCGGGCTTGAACCCACGACGAAGAGATCAATTGCCGAGCGACAAAACAATCTGGACAATATCCATCAAAATCATCCAATTGAAACATCTTATCGTATAATTTACGCCAGATACAACCAAAAAATCAAAACAACTAAAAAAAAATAGACTTATCTGTACCCACATCGACCCACGTATATTTTTACCATTGTATCGTGGCATCTTGGTCGACGCGATTGGACTCGGAGGTTGAGGTAGCGACCTTATCTTCATCGGGCATCGAACCCGTGTACGCTGCGTATGCGGGTTGAGAATTGCGAAGTCGTTGTACTGCTTGCAGTGCTCTAAGAGCGAAGCGGGCATCACCGTATCGCCATCAATAGCGCACTGATCGGCAAACTTGATTGCCTCCCACTCATAGTCATCCATCTTGTGCTTGCGGCCTGCTCCCTTGGCTCGCTTTCGTCCGAGGATCGCAGGCAGCTCGTTGATTGCGCTGAGACGATTATCCGAGTAGTGCTTGCGCCATCCTGGTAGGGCCCCTCTTGGAATATTCAACTCTTCGGCCTGCCAACTTGGCAAACTTCTCTTTGATCGTGAAAACCTTCAAGCGACCTTTCTGGAGCAAGGCTATGTCGCTGCTGGACAGCTGAGCAATGCCACTAGGTACACTGCCGCATCTTGGGTTGGACTAGAGCCTTGAAGCTCCGTATTTCTATATGGTTTCTCGCTGCTTCGGTCTGACGCTGAGAGGGGGAGGTCAGGGTTCTTTTCAAAAGTGAGAGGTGGACTGAGCTTAATAGATCTGTGAATAAAATATGTGTCTTCCGCAGCTATGAATGGTGGGTAAATGGGAGTAGACAGCGTAATTGGCGTGCTATTATGAATCACTGTCGAGTAATATCGAATAACTAATTCTGAAATTTTGTCGGGTAATTTTGACTTAACATCGCGTAATTTAGAACCAGCGTCGAGTAATTCTAAATCCGAGTAATAGCGAATCAACGTCGAGCTAATGTGAGTCAATGTCGAATTAATGTGAATCAACATCGAGTTATTATGACTCGACGTCGAGTTACTTTGCATCAGTGTCGAGCGCTTAGGAATATATTCTAGTTTGATTACATTCCTGCTGCTACAATCCTATCAAATCGGTTATCAGAAGACGTTGGTTGTGCTGTCGAGTGTTGGATCAATGATCAGACCGAGGAGATCCTAGCCCGGTTGGCCTTGTTCAGCGGTCATATACTCCTAGCATTTTGAGCTCAACAAGTTTTCTTCTTTATTCCGGATCCAAATTTTCGTTTGCTTCCGTGAAGCCGTACGTATCATCATTGTTAGAGCCAGCGAAATAGCTGGATAATGAAACCTAAATGTTTTATTTACACTGAGTTAAAATATTGGGAATGCAGTAGAGAGAGTACTGTATGGCGGGTGTTTCGCATCAGAGAGCGATGCAAATCAGCCAAGCCCATCAGTGCAATGATGGTCAGAAGGTGAGGTGTGAGGATTGTCCTCGCTTCATCTTTTGCTTCAGACTGAGCACGTCTAGAGCATAAGCATATAAGGATAACATAGTGCTTCTTTTAGACTAAGGATACTGAATACAAGTGATACTTGATCAAGCTCGTCTCTCGTTGTCGCTTCGAGTTTCACCATCAACGGGGCAGCCCGTAACATGAAATTGCATATTTTATGTGCATTTTCAAATTCGATATTTACCTTTCTAGCCACGCTTCAGGTACACCAAATGAGGTGGGCAGGGTTTAGGGCTTTGCCGGCGTATTATCCGCGGGCGCAGAGGTATCTGGAGCGTGTGCGGGCGAGGGCGGGCGTCGTGGGCGTCGCAGGCGCGGGCGCGGGCGTCTCAGGTGGTGAGAGCGACGCAGACGGAGGTGTCTGGCCTCGACATCAATGCCGAGCCTCTCGGCGAGTGCCACCAGGAGGCGCTCCTGGAAGCTGCTGCACCACTCCGCCTGCTCGCTCACGACCCTGCCATAAGAAATATACATGGATTTATCCCATTTCTTACCTGTGTTCGCGAGATGCCCGATGATATGCGCACTGAAGCCACCGTAGGAGAGCTTCTTGAGGCAAAGCCTGTCCTTGCCGGTAGCTCCGTCAGTCACAGGATACACGCATTGGTGTACCTGGAGCGCGTGCGTCTTCGACGACGCCATCTTGGGAGTAGAGGAAAAGCCCACGAGAGCGCTTATATTTAACACACACTTAACAGAAATAACACGCAACACAACGACCTTGATTTCATGTCAATACATGCTATATGATTAGTGTAGATCATAGTGAAGAACAACGGGTCTAAGCTGACAACTTGGGAGGAAGCGAACACTTCTTGTGGATATGGCAGGGTATAACAGTATCACCAACCAATTCACCATTGTTCAATGTGTAGAAATTGACCTTGTTTGTTAGATTTTGTCGCGAAATCAGCAACAAATGAGACACCAGCAGCACGAAATGCTGTGTAGACGGACGTAGGTAAGTCATTCCTCCCTCCTAGAGTCAATAAGACGCAGTGCGACGAGATGAATGCGCGGAACTTCGGCACGGACTTACCTTCTGGAATCAGCCGTTCCTTCGCCGCGATCCAGTCATCCACGAACTTGACCCATTCCGGCGCGCTTAACCAGCGATACCGGCTGCAAGTCCTCCGCCGAAGCAACCGCACGATGGCTGTACCAGAATTAAATATCAAGGATGGCGAGCTGGAGTACGTTGAGGCTGTAGTCTCGAAGGTTTTTGGCCAGCAAGTGAGGAACGATGTCGTCGAGTACCGATGAGCTGCTCAACTTGGTAGCAGCACTACGAGCAGTTCTACGGTCACACTAGTCATATCCGGTGCCCAATCGCCCATCAACTCGCAAAATGGGCCAAACCTCAGCACTATCTCGGTGATATTCTCCCTGTCACATCGTGCAATGGCCTTCGCAACCACGTACCACGATTATTACGATTGTTACGGGATTTGATTGGCTATAAAGACCCGTTAAGCCAAAAAAATAAATAAATTGGGTAATGTACTGTTAATACGAAAAGACTAGCCAGTGGCTTATAAAACTAAGTATACTGTACTGTATCGCGGAGGGGTGTTGAATGGTTGAGCCGACCACTCTTGTCCGAGCCAAGAGTAAGTCAGGCACTACGAGAACTGACGGCAAGACAACGTCGATGCATGTTCCACACCCGGTACCACATATTTGACATTATCCTTCTGTGATGAAGCGCTGCAGCTGGAGCTGGGAAAGGCCTTCCTGCAGAGGCAACTCAAAGCGTCTGTGACGCGCGCACTCTCGACTTCAGTATCGGAGGTTTTCTCTAGGATAAAATATAGCTCCTTAGACCTCTCTTGGGGAAGTACCCCTAGAGAGGTACTCCTGTACCCTCAAAAAGGCTACAGGAAAGAGTTGGTGTGGGCCACACCGCTCACCAAAGACGGGCTGGCCTCCAGACTGGCTTCCCATGGGTTCAGTATCAGGTCTCTATCATCAGAGCTGCAAGTATAAAAAAGTAGAGGTAGCAGAGACAGTAAGACTGTCAATACAGACTTCCGCTTTCTCCCTCAATCGCGCACGCTGGAGAACAAGCTCCCCAGGGAGGAAATCCTTCTTGGGGCTTGAGGAGGTCATCCGCGCGTCAAGTCAAGTCCAACACCCGAACGGTAAGTGCTGCGTGTAAGCACGTGCATTTGCTGCTTGGTTTCATATTCTCGGCGTGGTGCTGGACGGTCGCTTGGGTGTAGCGACACGTCTGGCATTGCTGCTGACTTCATATTAAGAGGAGGATCAGGGGGGTTCAGCGGAGCCCCTCTGGCTAGATAGATCCGCGTTTTGGCTGCGAGGTCCGGCAGAGCCTCAGCAGCGTCATACCCATCTGCCTTTGTGGTTCCCTAGCCGGAAACAGCTAGTGGAACCACCCCTGTGTGTACTCATATCGTTTGTTTGTTCAGGAGAAGAGGGAGGAAGCGCCGTCGCCTGTGCCGACCGCCGACTCTTACGCGTGCGTTTAGAGCTCCTGGTCCCCCGGACGGAGCCTACGGGGATCACAACGCTCCGGTACTGACCAAGCGAGCCCAAGCCAAGAGCCTCCTCAGGGAGATCAAGACCGAAGCTCGCTGCGAGAGGGGTGAGACTACTCCCCCAGGGGTGAGACTACTCCCCCAGCTCGCCTATCGACCCGTCATGGAGGGCGCCGCATCATCACAGCTGGTGCGCATGCCCGGATCGGGAGCTAATGCGCGTGAAGAGCCGTTCAGCGGTCAGCAGAGTGCGTCCGGAGCACCTGCTGCTCAAGAGAAGACCGAAGTCGCCAAAAGGAAGCGCGACAAGCCAAAGAAGAACGCAAGGAGTCCAAGTCCAATGGAACGTGTTGCTCGAGCGTTACCTACGCCTGAGACGTCTGGAGAAGCTACAGACATCCTTCGGGAGTCCGTCGACAGCCCTCCGACACCCCAAGCTGCGGTGCAAGACGTTGTGGCTGACATAGTCCCTGCAGAAACAACCCGCGATGCCATCCAGGCGTCAGACCTCGCGCTTGCTAGCGCTGAGTTGTCCTCGACCGAGTTTATCGTCGGCGGTCAAGCTGCAGGATTGGCATCGGCTGCACGCGCGCGCGACGTGGCACGAGCCGCGGACCCTCGCTCTCAAGTTGTTCAGTGGCCATGGATGACTCGTTTCGAGCTGCCCACACAACCCCAGTTGCTATTGGAAGATGTACCCGTCGTGAGCCTGCTCGATGTCGAAGTCGCCAACTACGTAGAAGACCAGAAGATACGGTGGCAAGCCTGTGAGCGTGGGCTGAACTGCCCGCGCGACCCTGCTTACTCTCAAGTCAACCGAGAACGGATGACCGAATGGGTCACAGCGACTGTCCGCCTCAACCATTTCCTGCGCCAAAGTGTCGAGCTCTCACCTGAGGCGTCGTGGCTGGCCGCACTGCGTGTTCGTCATGTGTGTCTGCCAGTGCCGTCCGATCTGCGCGCGTTTAGCGTTCCTCTGGGTGCGCTTTCTGCACCCGAGGTTATCGCAGTCTTGCAGACGGCCCTAGAAGAAGCGGGATATGAGTTCCTCAACCTGGCACCAGAGTGGTTCTCACACGGAGAAACCCGAGACGTACCTGTGGATACAGTCCGACTGATTGCCCAAGATGTGCTCGCGGCGATGAAACCAATGATGGAAATCTGGAGATGGGTTGCTGAAGGTGCCTCGTGCACCATGCCTGTCCACAAGCAACCGTTCGTGCACGTAGAAGACTTCCAAGACGTGGATATGCTCGAAGTCGACGAAGAAGGTGATGTTCTCATGATAGAGGGTGTCAAGGAGTTCCTGACGACAGACTTGATATTGCGCGTCCGCACGGTGAGCGAACGGCACACAAGCAGCGTCTCAACCGACTCTGGGATCGTCATCCCAAGGAAGAGGTACCAGCGAATGGCCTTTGTGCCTGGCTCAGATGTGTCACTGCCACCGGCTGGATTCGACTCTAGCGCGTCGTCAGAGAGCCGTTTTCACTCGCCGACTTCGTGGGACCAAGACATGTCCGACGGGACGGATACAAGTGGTGTTGTGCCTGTAGGAGCCACCCTCGGCCCCGCAGTGATGATGGCACAAGCCGTCACACCTTCCGTGGTGCAGCAATACGTCCCCGGCATGTTAGCCCTCACCGGGAAGCACTGGGACGCGACTGTGGAACCAGCGACGCTACCGGCACTGCCAACTACTCCACCGAGAGCTGTTACCCCTCCTCAGGGAGCTGACCAGCAGTCTGTGGCTCCGGTCATGGATACTATCCTCAGTGAGCAAGCGCAGCAAATCCGAGCTCTACAGCGTCAGATCGGCGAGATGCAGTTACGGAACCAGTCGGACCGGGAGAAGTATCGTCTAGAAGCAGAACGCGAGAACCAACGACTCGCACGTGAACAGCGGGCTTTGCAGGAGGAGGTCGTTCGACTCCAACAGGCCAGCGCTCGAGATCACCGCACTTGGGAAGAGACAGTTCGCCAACACCAGACTCAACTGCAGCAACAAGCCCAGCAAGCCGAGCAGCAACGTGAAGCTGAGAAGGTTCGCATGTGGGAGGAGTTCCGTCGTGAAGCGTCTGCGGAGTACAGGGAG
The DNA here is from genome assembly GCA_024867545.1 of Phytopythium helicoides. NCBI lineage: Eukaryota > Oomycota > Peronosporomycetes > Pythiales > Pythiaceae > Phytopythium > Phytopythium helicoides. Next base: position 225,031 of record JANFNE010000071.1, on the reverse strand, counting down.
TTCAATGAGCGCGCGGAAGAGCGGCGCAAAGCTGACCTGCTTGCTGCAGAACAAACCCGCGCGGAGCAAGAGCGATTGTTTAGGTCGCAGATGAACCAGCGAGAGTTGCAATTCCAGCAGCAGCAAGACGAGATGCGTCTGCAGCACGAACGAGAGCGTCGTCAGCGACAAGTCGAGCAACAACAGCGAGATGCACACGCCAAACGCATGGAGGAGGAGTTAGATAAACTGCGGCTACAGCACGCAACCGCGCAGTTGGCGCGAGCCACTGCCTCGCCGTTCACAACTCCGCCGCCGGTTAGTACAGCTACAACAGTGATTCCGGCCTCGCGCGCGACTAGCGTGCATTCGCACACGTCCATCGCCGCCGGAACGACTATTCCGACTCCCGTCGTGTCAAGCACCGGCCCGTCTATGTCTGGTTCGTCATTCACGCAAGTCTACGCGTCACGACCGTTCGTCAGTGCGTCAAGTGCGCGACCTGTGGCCCCGGCTCAGCCTCACCAGTCATCCAACGTCCCGTTTGGGTACAGAGGAAGTACGTCGCCCTGGCAACCGCCGACCAGCGGTGGCCCTGTGTATGGTGGTGGACCTACAAATGGCGCTGGAGGAAGAAACGGAGGCTCCGCAGGTGGGAACGCACCAGGCCTACCTGGAGAGGGTAACCAATCCAGTTTCCCGAGTCAAGTCAACAACGCTCGAAACTCTACGCCTGCCCCTGCAGCTGGATTTCGCATGACTATACCGTTCAACTCGATCGCCTACTTCAAGGGGACTGAGACGCTGGAAGAGCGTAAGAAGTGGTGGAATCAATTCGCCTACTCAGCCGACGTGTGCATGTGGGAACCTGAGGAGAAGTGCAAATACCTCCCAATGTGGCTTGAAGGAAGCGCGAAAGCGTGGTACCGACAGCTAGATCTGACTACTCGACAGACGTGGAAGGTGCTCTCCAAGAAGTTCCAGGAACAGTTTTGCACTGCGTCAGACAGCGTTATGGAGAGATACCTGGAGATGGTGCCGAGAAGGAACGAGAAGCCACTGCATTTCTTGTGGAGACTAAATGCCGCCGCTGCAAGAGCGCAAATTGACACTACTACCGCGAAGACCCGGCAGAAGCATATCAAGAGGTTCCTACAGAAGCTCACCGACAAGACTTTGAAGTACAACCTCGCCGCCCGCACGTTCTTCTCTATGCAGGAGTTCGAAGAAACACTTAAGATGTACCACGAGGTAACTGGCAGCGAGGACGAGCATGAAGTAGACGCCCTCTACAGGAACGAAGTACCCAGAGCAGTGCAGTTCAAGAAGGTCGACCCTACGGCTGGCAGGTTCCGCCCCAAGGAGAGCAATCCTGGAAGAGCGTACTGGGCAGAGGAATCGCAAGATAACTGCCGAGACTATGATTCGTCTCTTGAAGAGGAGGAGTCCGAAGAGCAAGCGTATGCAGCTCAAGTGACCTCCCATGGACCGCGAAACTCGTTCAACCAGCCTCAGAGGTTCAATAGCCAGAGTGGTAACTACCCGAGGAGCCAACTGTCGCCAGGGTCGCATTCGCCATCAAGAACAACCTGTGCAAAGTGCAAACGACTCGGCCACTCTGCAGAGAACTGTTGGAACGACCTGTTGTGCGAAACATGTGGAGAACGTGGTCATCTGACCGAACGTTGCTTCAGAAAGCCACTACCATGCCCTGTCTGTGCGAACTCTCACAGTGGAAGTTGCCCAGTCATGAAGGACTTTTTCAAGTGGATCCGCGAAGCAAGGGCGGCGGTCACTCCAACTTCAACGACGTCATCAGTGAACCCAAGTCAAGCACCGCCAACGACGCCACCAAGCGTCAACTCGTCGCCGTTAAACTAGGGCGCCCGCCAGATCTTAGGGGTCTGGAGCGTGTCGGGCGGAATCCCCTGGTTATGCGCGCGTTTGCTTATGTCGGCCCGAAGATCTCGGCTCCAATCAGCCACAATAAGGTCAACACGGACACTTCATCTGAAATCGAAGCGCAAAGTCACTCCACAGCCATCTGTCACATGGCTACCTCTGAAGAGACAACGGAACTTCCGGAGGTCGAGCTACAACCCGGTCAACGCATGGGATGGTGGGAACATCACGAGTCTGACGACGATCACCACATGACGGCGATGGTCAGAGGCTCCGTGAGTGACGAACCCACACTGATTATGCTTGATACTGGGGCGACAACGAGTATCGTAAGCCTAGACTTTGCACGCAAGTCGCGGCTGAAGCTCAAGTTCGATAGCCAGTTGACAGTGAACGGCATCGGAGGGACTAAGACGAAGATAACGGCGAGGACGAGAGTCAAGATAACGCTGGGGCTGAAGGTTGTGTATGTGATGGACGTCTGGGTCGGGAACATTGGTGAAGGAGTGAATTGTTTACTCGGCATGAACTTCATGTACGCCGCGGGAATCCGGTTGAGTTTGAGAGAAGGCGCTGTGGAACTGCCAGATGAGGAGCGAATTCTGCTGGTCGGTGGTCCGCGTCAAGAGACAGCAGGGTACGAGCAGACTGTCGAAGTCGGTCAAGCGGGATGGTTGGCGCCTGGAGAAGTGGGGACTGTACCGCTGAGCGTTCAGTTGCAGAAGCGAATCGAGGACGGAGCCCAACTCTGGGTAGCAAGAGGAGATGATTGGGTAACTCAAGTTGGTTGGAAGTCAAGGAGACGACCTGCTGTAATCCAGATTGCGAATATCTCACTAGAGAAGAGACTCTACCTTCCAAGGTATGTGTCGGTTGCTGCGGTCTTGGAGAAGGGGCACCTGCCTCGTACGGCCGGACGCTTTGTGCGCCCCGAGTCGCGCAAGTATCGAGAATGGAGCCAGCTTGTGTACGAGAATACTCCGTCGCCCGAGTTCCGTGAGCGCCAGTGGAACGCCATGCCCCAAGAGCCAGAGCTGCCGAAGCCATATAGAGCTGCGCCGGAGCGCATCTTGCTGAGGTCGAACGAAATCCGACCGCTCAACAGAGTTGCAGAAACACCAGACCATGTCGTGCGAGTAGAAGATTCGGTGTTCGTGAGTACCACCGTCGCAGTAGAACCTCGGAAGTCGCAAGTCAGAAGACAAGCCGACTCCACAGTCGAGTTCGACCGAGGGGCATCTGCAGAGGAGGTCGACCGCGAGCCGTCAGAAGTATTAGAAGACAACCTCGCACGCGTAATGAGAGCAGAAGCGGTGCAATCTACAGAAGCACCAGCGGTATTCCTTCGTGAGGGAGAGGACGCAATATTGTTGCACGAGCTGCGTGACCAGTTGGCGACGTTGCCAGACCTTCCAGATCTGGCACCGACGGCTGACATCGAAACGGCCGATGTTGGTACACCTGGGGAGACGTCTCCAGGGCAGGAAGACAAAGTCCGAGAGATACTACGCCGTCACAAGAGCGCCTTCTTAGGTGAGGGTAATGCGTTGCCACCACCAGCTCGAGGTGTGACTTGCGATCTTGACGTTCAAGGGGCGAAACCTATCGCACAGCGTGCCAGGCGTATACCGCCACAGTACCTGCGTAAGGTGTACGATCTGCTCAAGAAGCTACTCGAGAGCGGCCTGATCGAGTTCTCGGACTCTCAGTGGGCCTCCCCAATCGTGATTGTGCTCAAGAAGAATGGCAAGGACATCCGCCTCTGCATCGACTACCGAATGGTCAACCAGCTCCTGCAACTAGACCTCTACCCAATGCCACTAATCGACGACCTGCTGGATAACTTCGACGAAGTGATGTGGCTGGTGAGCCTCGACATGGCGAGCGGGTTCTGGGCAGTGCCACTGACTGACCGTGCAAGAAGGATATCGGCATTCATTTGCCCCCTCGGTCATTTTCAGTGGACCCGAATGCCCTTCGGCTTAAAGAATGCACCACTCGTGTACCAGCGAGTGCTCGACAACTGCCTGTGGGGGTTTGTACGACTACCGCCTGAGCTCGAAGCACAAGCTGACCCTGATGTGCGCGAACATTACCACTTGAATGTGGGTTCACAGCAGAGCGACTCGGAGGATGCAACTGCTGCTGAGGGAGATGGTCCTTTGACCGTCTTCCAGATCAACCGGCCAGCGCCACCCCGGATGGGGCCGGTGCTCGGCCGCAGCAGCTATGTTGACGACGTCGCCTTCGGGGGCAGAGACTGGGACGAGATGTGTCACAAGCTGGATGAGCTGCTGTACCGTCTGCGGTACTGGGGTATTTCGGTAAGCCTGCCCAAGAGCGTGTTCGGCAAACGAGAGGTTGACTTCCTGTCACACCGCGTGAGCCGTGAAGGCATCCAAGCCACGCCAAAAATCGCAAAGTCCGTGCGTGAAATGCCGTTTCCCTCCACACTCAAAGGCGTTCAATCGTTCTTAGGAAGCATCAACTATTACGCGAAATTTATCGAGGGCTTGCCCTTGATCGCGTCGGTGCTCTACGAGTTGACGGAGGACCAGGTGAAGCACCAAGAAGGGCTCGACAAGGCAAAGAGAGCGTTCGAAATGCTGAAGGAGAAGATCACAGCTACGCCACTTCTAAGACATCCAGACCGCGCCAAGCCATTTGCAATCATCACACACTCGAACGACTGGGCGGTCAGCGCAGTCATTGCACAAGAGTATGATGGGATGCTATTTCCGGTACGGTTCACAGGAAGGGTGTTACACGGCGCTGAGATCAACTACCCAGCTGCGGAAAAGGAAATCCTCGCGTTGTTCCGCTCTCTAGAAGTCTACCACACTCTCCTGCTTGGGCAGAAGCTCAAAGTCTACACGAGGCACTCGACGCTAAGTTGGTTGTTCAAGTCTAAGTCGCTGAAGGGAAGATGCCACAAGTGGGCAACAATGCTGTCTCCATGGACAATGGAAGTGATCCAGCTACAGAAGGACGCTGACGGGCTGGCAGCTATACTGAGCGCCAGCATCACTCCTCGCGAACACCTTGATAGGGTTGTCGAAGACCTAGTCCCGCAGAAAGTGCTCAAAAAGCCGGCACCTGCGGTCAGCATCGAAATGCTGGAGGAGAATTATAGAGGTTGGCTGCTGACGTTCGATGGCGCTGCCAAGTTGAAGTCTAAGGTGGGAAGTGCTGGCTACGTCTTGTGGAAGTTACCAGAATGGAAGATTGTCGAAGCTCATGGCGACTACCTGACGGACGATTCTGTGACGGTGAACGTCGCCGAATACCATGGGCTGATAAGTGGACTCACACTGGCACTCAAGAGGGATGTGAAAGAGCTCGTTGTTGTAGGTGACTCGCGGTTAGCTATACAGCAAGCGCAGGGCGTGATCAATTGTCACGACCCGAAGTTGGCGCTTATGCTTGCCCAAGTCCGCACGCTCCTCGAGAAGTTTGTTTCAGTACAGCTGATTCACGTGAAACGGGAATTCAATGCCGCGGCAGACCACGTTACCACGCGTGTATTGCACCACGCCGCGTCACTCGAAATCCGTGACTCAATGGAGCTGGAGCTACTCGAGAAGCTAAATCGCCTGCCAGAGCGCCTGACCAAACCTCCACCGCCGAGAGAAGTCCTCGACAAGCTACCGCCACCCGATGAGACGGTTGGCGACGACGAAGCTGGCGTGTTCGCGGTGCAAACCCGCTCCCGAGAGCGAAGGGCACAAGACTTACCTGAGGGAGTGACAGAAGACCCAGATATCGCCGTGGAAACGCGTTGGGAACGCATTCGTGTGAACCAGGACGCAGAAGAGCCTCTACGAAGGCTCAAAGCATTTCTACACGGCAATCTGAGCGAATTGACCCAAAGGGAAGTTCAAGAGCTGGCCAAAGTCGCCGACCGTTTCGTCATCGACGAGCGAGATGTGCTATTCTACCTGCCCACGACCAGCCCGAAGCGGCCAAGACCTGCGCAAGATCACCCACGATTAGTTGTCCCACAAGAGCTGCGCAACGACCTACTCCAACAGTACCACGAGGACAAGCAAGGAGGCCACCAAGGAATTCTTCGCACTTTCGAACGCCTCAAGAAGGACTTTTACTGGCTCGGAATGTACGCGGATGTGGAGAGATACGTTAAAGAATGTGTCGATTGCACGACCGCCAAGGGAGTACCTCGCAACCCAGGACCGTCACCTGGCAATCTGCTCGCTGAGGAACCATTCCAAGTTGTCTCAATGGATTTTGTACTGCCATTACCACGAACAGCCAAAGGAAACACAGCATTATTGCTGTTTCAAGATACTTTTTCGGGCTACGTGATGTGCAAGCCAATGAGCAGCACCACTTCGCAAGATGTTGCTGAAGCGTATGAGGAATGTGTATTCCAACACTTTGGAGCGAGCTCCAAGTTGCGGCATGACCGCGATCCGCGGTTTATGTCTGACGTGTTCCGACAATTTAGAGAGCTACTTGGCAGTCAGCAGAGATCCACACTCGCTTACAGACCGCAAGCAAACGGCCAACAAGAGAGGTCCGGACAGACAGTGGTGCGGAGCATACGTGCGTATATCGCAGAGGCAGATCAGAGCGATTGGGACGACATTGTCCGCCGTCTGATGTTCTGCATTAACACGTCATACGATTCTACCCGCAGAGAGACCCCGTTCTATCTCGTCCACGGATGGGATGCCAGAACGACGGTGAAAGCAATGCTCGGGAAGGTACCTCGGGGCGTAGATGCAAGGACAGCTTATCTCTGGAGGGCGAAGATTCAGCGCGAATATGAATATGCGAAGGCGTGGGCACGCGACCTGCAACGAGAAGCAAAGCGGCAGCGAGCGGAACAGCAGACAGAGCTATGGAAAGCCTTGTCCGACAAGTTTAAGGATGGTTTCGGCATCGGCGATGCTGTGTGGTTGTATATGCCACGTGTCCAACCGGGCTTGAGCAAAAAGCTCGCCCACAAATGGCACGGACCGTTCAGAATTGTTGAAAAGGATTCCGACTTCCGCTACAAGCTGCAGATCGAAGGATCTACCTACCGCTTCTATCCGTGGGTGCACGTGAGTCGCCTCAAGCCGCGCTTGTTACACGAAAATCGCCCGAAAGAGACTTTGCGAGATGTGCCAGAGCTGTTTGATTTCGATGCTGCTCTACTGCCGGAGGACAGTTGGGTCGACGAGGAGAGTGGTGATTATGAGGTCGAGAAGCTATTGGACGTGCGCGTGGTGAAGAAGACAAGGAATGCGAGACAGATGCGCGAATACCTGGTGAAGTGGCGCGGATACGACGAGACAGAATGGGTACCGCTGGAAAGACTGAATTGTGGGCAGCTTCTATACGAGTTTGACAAAGTGAATCGCTCCAGAACTAGATTTCGGTCGATGCAATCTGCAGACGAGTTCTCGAGTGCACAAGGTGAAGAAGACGAACGACAAGGTGATCGGCAGCGTCATTAGACGCAGTACTCGCTCAGAAGCTGAACAGACGAACGAAGAAAAACACACAAAAATGCATGTTAACGGTGGCCGAAAGGCACTGTCGCCCGGAGTGGCTCCGATTCCCTGGCGGAATCTCGTCCCAGGTGGACAACTGCATGTATCGCTTTTTCAAGATTTCAAGTGTCGTATGCAGCAAGGAAGATGGAGACCAGAGAAGAAGAACTTGTGAGTTGCTGGTCAAGATGAGAAGAAAGAAGAAAAACTGAAGATGAAGAGTGCAAGAGGCTGACTTTATTGATTAGGAAGAAATGGAACGCAACAGCTACAGCCAAAAGCAACCTCGACAGGCGTGGATGCACGAACGACCTCTTGGGAGACTCAGAGCGCAACGCAGCAGCTCACGGAGTCAAGTGGAAGACTTCAAAGGTCCCGCGGATACGCGTGTGGTGAGCCACTATGAGACGACACGTTCTCGTCGTCGTTCTCGGTCTCCTCAGCACCGTCGCCGGATCCTTCCACCTCCACAACGGATGCTGGACTGCTGCTTGCTGAAGTGACTGACCGACTGCTCTCGTCGCTTCGAGGACTAATTGGACGACGTTGTCGGCGACGCCGGCCTCTTTGAGGGGTTTCCGATGGCTTCAACCAGCCGAGGCCTTCCCATGGCTGGCCGTCCTCACCAGTGATGGTGCAGTCGATGTTGTCAGCGACGACGCGAGCCTCCGACCAAGTGTCGACGCACGGGACCGGCCGAGTGTACTTGCCCGCGACAAAATTGCGAAGGCGACGCTCGAGACCACCTCTCTTCATGTCCTCGTGCACGTGCTCAAAGAACTTGGGGAATCCGACCTCATCCGTGGAGTAGCCAAATCGAACTGGCTCCAGAGCGTCGATCTCGCGAACAAGCTGGATGAGCCGGGGGCGCTCTTCGACTGGGAGGTGAGAGTTGGCTGGGGGGACCCAAGCACACGGCTGCAATGGGACGACCCAAAATGCCGGTTCACACCAGAGCCGCATGCGCATGTCGCGAAACTTGACGCCGTAAGTGTGCGAGAAGCCATTCTCAAGAGTCTCAAACTTGGCCACCAAAGCTTGTCGACGTTGAGCGCGAAGGTAGTAGATGCTCGACTTGTTTGACGATTGCGGGATGGGTAGCCAATGCAGGCTTTCCCAAAACGCACGCTGATGGAGGAACATGAAGTCCCAAATGACTGGGGCGATCTCCTTCACCATCGAATCCTCAGGGTCGACCAAGAAGAGTGTCTTCACGCGGTCTCGGAACATCCGTCGCCACGGTCGCTCGCGAAGCAGCTCCACATACTGTCCAGAGTCGTACCGTTCGTACACGGTTCCGGTGAAGAAGTTTGTCAGACAATAATCCGGATACCCTGAAGTCTGCACAGAGAGGAGACCAAGCTTGAGCTGCGACTCGAAAAACTCTTGGCGAGGGACGTCACGATACTTGAACCGACGGACCAACTCAGGATCACCATCACGAGCCGTTGCTCTAGCGGCATCTCGAGCTCCCTGGTTCGCCACACCAAGTCCTCCGCGACTACCGGCGGCAACTTCAACTTGGTCACGAGCTTCACCGGCAGATAAAGGAACCTGGTCTGCAGGAGCAGCGTCGACAACGCCGCCTGGAGAGGGAACTGGACTATCGTGAGCGGTGCCTTGTAAACCGTCCTCATCTTCTACCGGCGTGCCACCTCCAAACTCATGCTCCTCAGCAAGAGGAGAGCGATCCCGACTTGGGGAGGAGGTTGACACGGCATCTTGGAGACTGGACTGGGGCGCCGAAATCTCGACTGGGTCTCCACGCAAACCAGAGTCCTCCACAGCATTGCGTCGACGAGAGTGATCTTGAGAGGAGTGAGAAGAAGAGCCGCCAAGCATCAAGAGCGAAGATGCACCACGCTGAGAGCTGTCATCGATGCCAGCAGCACTTCCAACTTCGTGAGCTGGTGAACAAGGTGGAGAGCCGAACCATTCCGACGGAGAACCAGGAGGCGAAGCCACGCCGTCGTAGTCGAGTGACGCAGCTTCCGGACCGAGTGCCGTGACGGCGATGACGGTTTCCGCTTGGACGAGCTGGGTGGCATCCCGCTGAGCGTAGCGCTGCAACAAGTCTTCGAGGCGCGAACGGTGTCCTGTGACCTTGGCGTTCGACGTCAAGTACTTGTAGAGCCCAGTCGGACTCTGCAGAGGTACTCCACGAAGCCTCTCGAGCTCACGCGTCAAATCCTGGATGTGGCGACCCTGGTCAACAAGAAGGGCCTCCGCTTGTTCCGCGCGGCGCGTCTGCGCTGCAGCAGCGTCCGTCGCCGACTTGACTGCGTCTTCGAGCGAGCGAACCTTGGCTTCGAGGTCCACGTCCGTCGATGTACGCCGCCGCTTGGACGCCCGCTGCTCACGCGCGATCTCAGTGACCACCTGAAGGAGCTTGAGAGTCCGAAGCAGACGCGAGACGAACCCTTCAGCACGCCAGTACGTGAAGAGCAGATCGCCCTCGAGGTGGTCGTAGCTGACCGAGGTCTCGAACGCACCCGGCGGCAAGCGCGAGCCGAGAAGCGTGTCCTCGAGGTCTTCGACATCGAGAGCTTCAAGAAACACGCAGTCGTCGAGCGAGAAGTGGGGAACGCGCTGGAGGACACACGGGCCAGACGGAGTGTCCATGACTTCGCGCTGGTGGTTGTGCACGTCCACGTGCACGAGCAAGCTGTGGAACGGGCTACTGGGACCAACCGGAGACTCCGAGAACGTCGCCACCTCGAGCTTGCTGGGGTCGAGAGCCACAAGTGAGCGCCGGCGCACGACTGGCTGCTCCATGTCGACGTCTTGGTCAGAATCGGCTGTGGCAGCTCGCCGCTTGCCGCGATCTTGAAGCGACGGACTCACGGCTGACGCAGTTGAAGCTGCTGGCGCTGTTGAAGCTGCCGGCGCCGCCGGTGCTGCCGAAGCTGGAGAGACTGGGGCGCTGGCGCGCGCACGCGCAATCCGCTGCGCTGGCCTTGGGCTGTCTTGTGCCCGCGCGGCGCGCTTGGTCATCTTGGCGCTTCCAGTCGGTTGGTCGCGTGACTCGCGATTCGCGCAATGCCTCAACGCTCGCCGCACCCGACCAACGGGGCGGTTGTGATGAAGCGCTGCAGCTGGAGCTGGGAAAGGCCTTCCTGCAGAGGCAACTCAAAGCGTCTGTGACGCGCGCACTCTCGACTTCAGTATCGGAGGTTTTCTCTAGGATAAAATATAGCTCCTTAGACCTCTCTTGGGGAAGTACCCCTAGAGAGGTACTCCTGTACCCTCAAAAAGGCTACAGGAAAGAGTTGGTGTGGGCCACACCGCTCACCAAAGACGGGCTGGCCTCCAGACTGGCTTCCCATGGGTTCAGTATCAGGTCTCTATCATCAGAGCTGCAAGTATAAAAAAGTAGAGGTAGCAGAGACAGTAAGACTGTCAATACAGACTTCCGCTTTCTCCCTCAATCGCGCACGCTGGAGAACAAGCTCCCCAGGGAGGAAATCCTTCTTGGGGCTTGAGGAGGTCATCCGCGCGTCAAGTCAAGTCCAACACCCGAACGGTAAGTGCTGCGTGTAAGCACGTGCATTTGCTGCTTGGTTTCATATTCTCGGCGTGGTGCTGGACGGTCGCTTGGGTGTAGCGACACGTCTGGCATTGCTGCTGACTTCATATTAAGAGGAGGATCAGGGGGGTTCAGCGGAGCCCCTCTGGCTAGATAGATCCGCGTTTTGGCTGCGAGGTCCGGCAGAGCCTCAGCAGCGTCATACCCATCTGCCTTTGTGGTTCCCTAGCCGGAAACAGCTAGTGGAACCACCCCTGTGTGTACTCATATCGTTTGTTTGTTCAGGAGAAGAGGGAGGAAGCGCCGTCGCCTGTGCCGACCGCCGACTCTTACGCGTGCGTTTAGAGCTCCTGGTCCCCCGGACGGAGCCTACGGGGATCACAACGCTCCGGTACTGACCAAGCGAGCCCAAGCCAAGAGCCTCCTCAGGGAGATCAAGACCGAAGCTCGCTGCGAGAGGGGTGAGACTACTCCCCCAGGGGTGAGACTACTCCCCCAGCTCGCCTATCGACCCGTCATGGAGGGCGCCGCATCATCACACTTCCGACTCACCGGATAAGGGCTTAGCACGTCGATCGCCCGTCGATCCCCCACGGCTCCAACTCCAATACTCCTTAATCGCAGTACGATCTGCTTCGGCCTCACTTTTCGGCTACCGCAGTCTTGACAGCCAGCCACCTCGCTTGAAGATTGCATCGCTGTAAACCCGAGGTTCCTTGTTTGCCCCTCAGCTCGTACCTGCGAAGTGTAGACAGCTTCTCTATTGATCGTAGCACTGAATATCGTTAAGACGCTTGATCATACGTGGTTGGAAAGTCAGTTTCGACAAGTAGAGTTATATTGTGGATTATTGCGAGATTGTTATTTTATGCTGAAATGTCCATGCCGGTAAAGAGGGATCATTTCTGAATTTTCCCTGCTGCCCCTGTATGACCACCATGTAAGGGAAGCGCCCACCTTGCTTATAATATTGCGAGGTGAGCGGGTCCCTTATATGGTGGTCATACAGAGGCAGCAGGGTCGATCCGTTCTTTTGAACATCCGTTCAGTCATGTAGGTCCTCTAGTTGTGGTAAATTATTTGCTAACTAAATTAAAATCCACCGGAAAGTCTTTAGCTTCCTTTTCAAATATAGAGTCCTTTGCAGTCAACCTACCTTGCTAGCTCGCTCCGCAACCCTTGCTTCTGTTGAGACAGCAAACCTGCACGTTTCCTTTCTATTTTTTATTGCAACTTTCTTTTTCGCTAACTACCGACCCAGCAGTGCATGACTGGTTGTGAGGGCTTCTTGGAGCCCATAGACTTAAATCTCCTCTGCAATACACTTCTCCTCTTTTCTCTCTCCAACAGGTTATGAGCCCAAAAATCAAGCCTCTACGACGACCTTTAGCAATCAACCCACTCTTCTCTCCTCGTGGCACCAACCACGAGATCTGGATGGCTCGTGTGGGCACCACCCTCAACGGCAAGCTTCTCCTAGGCTTCGTACAGAGCCCCCATTTACATCGTGGTGAGGCTCACGCGAAAATTTGTCTGTTGACCACGCTTGACAACACCTCCGTTCTACTCGTCTGCGACAATGTCACGACCTACGAGATATACCAAACGATCCGTGATCGCTACGAGAACAAGGCTTCCATACAATATTCAGAGCTTCCTTTTGGAACTCAAATAAGAGGAAGGCACGGATCTTACGATGTTCCTCCTTTAATTCGAGCAAACTCTTCAAGCGTCCTCAGCGGCTACGAGCAGGTCATTGAGCGACAAGCAAAACTCAATCTACCTCTACAAAGCGATGCCTACATCGTGGCGCAATGTCCTCCAAATTTGGAAAGGCACTCGCAAGTTCATTCCTTACGCGGAACTAAAGCTCAACATTAAGCAGTAAGTGTGAGAGGAAGCAGCCAAGAAACGATACGTCGTTCGCAATGGCTCGCCTGAGAGTCTAGAGACTCGTGCAGAGACGACACAGTAGGCTGGCGCACAGTCGTCAAGCAAGTGTGCGTCTATCTGACTTATTCATAGGGTGCCTTTGTATAATGATATATATTCACATATAGAGTCTATATCTATTGAGCAGGTCTCGTTGTTCCTTTGCGCCACCGACTTCAGTTCCTACAGTTATCGTCATTATTTTGATGGAGCACGTTGCCTTGGTGACGCGACGGCTACAGTTCCTGTCATTTAGTTCAATCGGGCCCCTTGTACGGCAAACATAACTCCTCCATCTGTCCAATCGCCTCGTCCTTTTTGAGCAAGTTTCATCCAATCGCACGCCAGAATTCCTTGGCGCCAACTCGCCGCCTGTCGCTATACAAATCCGCGCCATAGCGCGCATCTCCCCGGCCTCGCGGAAGAGAAGCAACCGGTGGCCCGCGCCCGCCAGTGGGAGATCGGCGCGGCCACAGTGAGCTCAGCGCGCAGCCAACGGAAGGTCAGCGGACGACAGCCGAGCGCCTGACCAAGCGCTTCGACATGGCGGAGCACCGCGACTCGTGTACGTGGCGGCGGCTCCGCAAGCTGCTGCATTTTCGCGATCTAACGTTTCGGTGCGACGACCGACGACGACAGTTGACGGCGCGCCGTTCGCGGACGAACTGGACGACGGCGAGGCGCTGCAGGCGGCGGCGCGCGCCGGCATCCTGCTGCTGGAGCAAAACCACGAGCTGCAGGAGGAGAATGCGGCGCTGCGCGAGCAGGTGGCCGTGCTGGAGCAGGAGCGGCCGTCGCTGCGCCAGGCGCTCGAGGCGCGCGACGCAGAGCTGCAGGCGCTGCGCGACGAGCGCCGCCAGGCCATGCTGGAGGCCAACTCGCTGCGCAACGAGGTCAAGGCGCAAAGCGCGCTCGTCACCGACCTGCTGGAGCGCGAACGGCTGCTCAAGGCCGCCGCGGAGGACGCGGAGGTCGCGCGAGAGCTCGCAGAGGCCAGCATGGACGCGCTCCAGCGCCGCATCGACGAGCTGCGCGCGCTCAGCGACAGCCAGAGCGCCGAGCTGCAGGTGCTGCGCGACGGCGCTAGCAACCAGCTCGACGACAAGGCCGGCGACTCTGCGGGCGACCTCGAGGACGTGACGGCCAAGTGGCACGCGGCGGTGGCCGAAAACCAAGCGCTGCAGCGCGACCTCGAAAGCGCACTTAGAGACGGCGACGCGCTCAGACGGAAGGCTGCCAAGCTCGCCGACTGTGTGGCGCAGATCGAGCGCCTTGAGAAGAAGAGTGCCAAGCTACAAGCGGCCAACGAGACGCTGCACGAGGAGCTCGAAGAGGAGCGTGCGGTACTCGAAAGTCTGAGAACGATGAACCTCATGTACAAGAAGCTAGCCGACTCGCGGCCGTTTGCGTTTGATGAAGACCCCAACGGCCTCGACGAGCCCCGCCGCTTCATCGCACGAAAAGACTGCGATGGCACCGCCAGCTACTGCGCCGGGATCCGTGACGCTGCAGGACGTGCTGCTCGAGACCAACCTGAAGCTTGAAACCGAGATCCGCGAGCTCAAGATGGCCATGAACCGCGACCACCCCAACAACAACGAAGAAGACGGAGACAACAACAGCAGCCACAGCAACGACGACACGCTCAAGCGGTCGGGCAGCAACGGGTCATTGAACACGGCCAGCAACAACGGAGCGAAGAGACCCAAGAGGACCGGCTGATGCGCAAGGTACAGAGCCTCGAGGAGAAGCTCAAGGTGGCCAAGGATGTGATCAAGCATGCCAAGCTGCATTGGAGCTCGGCGGTTGCGTCCCAAAAGGCGCTCGAAGAATGCAACCGCGACGCGCAGGACGAGATTGCGCGTCTAACGCAGCAGCTCGACTATTACGTGTCGCTCGCGACCTCGCAGTCGAGCGATGCGACTGCTCAGAAGGAAGAGCTGCTGAAGAAGCATGGCGACGACAACAACCCGCCCGACTTTGAGGAAAAGTGGGTGGAGGAGACGGCGCCGTACCCCGCACCGCCTGGCGACCTGAACTCTCCGCTCATCAAGTGCCTGCTGGATCACTGGACAACAGACAAGTCGGAGGTCATGATGCTGACAGACTGGCTACACAACGCGATCCGAGGCACGGGCAAGTCGACGCCGCTGCACTTGTCAAACTTGAAGAGCGAGGTTGCTGCGGGCTTTGCGCAGCTGCTGGTGCCTATTCTGCGTGAGCGCCACGGCGTGTCAGTAACCATCTACCGCCGCGACAGCCTACACATTCTGTCGGACCTGCTGCTGCAAACCAATCAGTCGAGCTATGACGTGCCCGAGTTCACAACAAGCGAGAGCGAATCGACAAACGAGGAGGAAGCGACCACCCCACGAACCTTCAAGATGAAGGCGAACAGCGGGCGTAGCGGCCGCGCAATGCGGCGGAAACGCGGCAGCAGTCCGTTCCTCAAGGGCGAGACGCAGTTCCTGTACGGGTAGGAGGGAGATCCTATCTCATGACCAATTTACTTAGATGTCGATCGGCCGCAGTATTGTACAGCGCCAGCTTTCAACAAGATGCATAGGACCACTTTTGCTAATGAATATCGTGCATTACAATACGCCTGGCGTCCACGAAGAGCTCTTCCGCACGAACCCGCACGCAGTTTAGATAGGAAGTAGGTCTACTCGTCGCTCAAGCCTTCGTCGACTCCCTCGAAGCTCACGTCCTCGTCACTGAGCTCCTGGTCGACCTCCTCGAAGCCAACGTCCTCGCTACGCACATCAGTCGACCTCCACCGCGGCTTCCTGCATCTCGACCTCATCAAACCCCACGTCCTCGCCGTCAGCAGCGCTTTCCACCGCAGGCCTGCGCCTCGGCGAGCTTGGCGCGCCTGTCCCGCTCCTCCCTCTTGACGTCCCGCCGCCGCAGCCTCTCGAGGTAGTCTTTCTCCGCCGCGGCGAGCTCTCTGGTGCGCCTGACGAGCCTCGAGAGCGGCACGTTGTCGAGCTCTTCCTCGGCGGCTCGTAGGCGCGCCTCGGCCGCGATCCGGCGCTGGCGCTCGCGGATGAAGACGCGCGCCTTCTCGCGCCGCGCCTCGAGCTTGGCCTTGATGACCGGGTCCTTGAGCTGCTCGGCCGCCATGCGCTTGTCCGCGCAGTGCGCGCGCATGTGGCGGCCGCGCGGGCGCACGTAGGGCTCGAAGAAGCGCGCGGGGAACTTGCTCGTGTCGGGCCCGAAGCGCTTGCGCAGGCTCGCGAAGCGCACCTTGAGCTCGTCCACGCGCCGGTGCCGCATCTTGAGCGCGATGCGCTTCCACTTGATGCGGTCGCCGCGCGTCTGGAAGATGTTGATCAGCTGCACCAGCTCCTTCGACTCCCACTCCACCCAGTCGCTGTACCCGCGAGGCATCTTGCCGACGCCGCTTTGAGGTTTGAGGACTGGCGGTGCCTTTCGCGCCAGCGAGAAGCGCCGGCGCCTGATTGGCTCAAACGATGTGAGCGCGGTCCGCGATTGGGGGAAATCGCCGGAAGAGAGGACGGCGACCATTCGCCAACATTTCTGCTCAAAATCGACCAATCGCCTTCTACGTACACTTGTTGAAGCTGTCTATGGCTACATGCAACATCGTCGAACAACAGCTCGCCCCCAAAATCGCCTACGCGGCCGCCGGGTCCTGGGCCGCCTTGACCTTCTTGGGCTTCTTGCTCTTGCGAGACTTGTCGCCTGGAGCCTTGGCGTGCCCGTTCTCGGGCGTGTGCGAGGCCGCCAGCGCCTTCTCCAGCGAGAAGCCCGCCTTGACGTACGTCGTCAGCAGCGCGATCGAGTGATCCAGCTGCTTCTTCGAGTGCGTCGCCGAGATGAAGAAGCGCAGACGGCACTTGCCCTCCTCCACGGCCGGGTACACGATCGGCTTGACGTTCACACCGTGCAGCGCGAGGAACTCGGACGCCTTGGCCGTCGCGATCGTCGATCCAATCATGGCCACCACCACGGGACCGCCGCGGTACGTGTGCGCACCAATTGGGATACCGTGCTTCTTGCACTGGTCATAAAAGTAGCGGCTGTTGTCCTGCAGCTTCTCCGTGCGCGACGGGCTCGCCGTCATCAGCTCGACCGACTTGAGCGCGGCCGCAGCAGCGGACGGCGCGAGACCCACCGAAAAGACAAAGCCACCGGCACAGTGCTTGAGGTACTGCACCAGCGCTCGCGAGCCGAGCACGAAACCACCAATCGATCCCAGCGCCTTGCTCATCGTGCCCATCCGCACATCCACATCGCTCGTGTCGACGCCGTAGTGCTCGCAGATGCCTCGGCCAGTCGCACCCATCGTGCCGAAAGAGTGCGCCTCGTCGATGAACAGCATCGCCTTGTACTTCTTCTTGATGCGGATTATCTCGGGGATGTTGGGGATGTCACCGTCCATACCGTACACGCCCTCCGTCACGATCATCACACGACGGTACTTGGTGCGCAGCTTCGACAGCATGCGCTCCAGCGCCTCCGTGTCGTTGTGCGGGAACGGCAGAATCGTCGCTCCGCTCAGACGTTGGCCAGTCACACACGAGTCGTGGTTGAGCGCATCACAGAGCAGCAAATCTCCCTTGCCCACGAGTGCGTCGATGGTCGTCACGTTCGTGACCCAGCCGCCAACGAACAGCACGCTCTCCTCGGCCCGGAAGAACGAGCACAGAGCAGTCTCAAGGTCGACGTTGACCTGCGTCTGGCCCACAATCGGCGATGAGCTCATAGTCGAGCCGTACTCCGTGATAGCCTTGCGCGCCGCGTTCAGCACCTCGTGGTCGCGAGCGTTTCCCAGGTAGTTGTATGTGTTGAAGTTGATCATCTTGCGCTTCTCCGGCGTCAGCGTCTCCAAGAACGGCACGCGCAGCCCAGCGTCTTGAAACTCCTTCATTTGGCCAAACAGGTTCTGAACCTCGGGAAGCTGGCGATATCAAAGCAGCTCGCCTCGATCTCCTCGACGGTGCGAGCGAGCGGAGCAGCACCAGCAGCACCGTCCTCTTCGCCAGTCTCAAGGTCACCCGTGGCCAAGCCCGGCGCATTCGCAAGCTTCAGCGGAGTATCGTACTGGAAAAAGGCAGCAGGCGGCACGACGCAACCCAGGAACTCGCCCAGATCCGACGACAGCCCGACGATGGCAACCGAATCAAGACCGAACATCGCCCACGGAGTCGAAGGGTCAATCTCGGTCGGCTTCGGCTTCGGCGCCTGCTCATTGTTCTCGGCATCCGCATCAGCGGCAGTATTAGCCTCGACCTCGCTCGCAACTTGCTTCAGCAGCCACGCTAGGATCTCCTCAGGCGTCTTAATGTCCTTGTTCTCCTCCTTGTTCTCTTCCTTGTTCGACGCTTCCTCGGTCGCGGTCTCCTTGGGGGCCTCCTCTACAACCTTCGGCTTGGGCTTCTCTGCAGCCACGCTCGACGACGAGTTCGAGCTCGCCTTATACTCGTACACTGGCTTGGTCAGAGAACCCGTGAGGAACTTAGCCTTGGTCGCGCTGCGCTGAATCTTTCCGCTCGTCGTCTTCGGGATTGCCTTCTGCGGCAGCAGCACGATGGCCTCGCAACGCAGTTGGTGCTCCGACAGCACGGATTTGATGATCTCACCGCACACTTCCTTGAGAACCTCCTTCGACGAGCCATTCTTGACCTCGGCAACTACCACCAGGGCCTCCTCCTGGTTCTTCTCAATGGAGAAAAGCCGCCGAGCAGCCAGGACGCACGTGCTCGTGCGCATGCTCTACAGACGCCTCAACATCCTGAGGGCACACATTACGGCCACGGATGATAATCAGGTCCTTGAGGCGTCCGGTCACAAACAGCTCGCCGTTGCGCACAAAGCCCATGTCACCCGTGCGTAAGTAGTGGTTGCTCTTGTTAGACTCTCCAGCCAGCTGCGCACGGAACATCTCCTTGGTGTACTCCTCGCGGTTCCAGTATCCGACAGCGACCGACGGACCCTGCACCCACACCTCTCCGACCTGAAGCTCGCCAAGCTTCTTCTTCGACTCGGGGTCCACAATCGCCAGGGCGAAAGTAGGCATTGCCTTGCCGCAGCCCACGAGGTGCATAACAGAGTCCTTCGCGGCGGTCTTCTTCGCCTCCACGACCTTGCGATGGGCCTCGATCTGCGCCTTGTCGACGGCAAGTACTGTCGGGAGCTGGCGCGTCAGAGGGTCCTGCCCAGTGCACACAAGCGTCACTTCCGCAAGACCGTAGCCGCAGTTGAAAGTGCCAGGGTTAAATCCTGAGCGCTTCTCGAACTTGGAAATGAACGCATCCAGCGACTCGGGGCGAATCGGCTCAGCAGCGCAAATGGTCTGCTTGAGCGTCGACAGGTCCATCTCAGCTGCCTGCTTGTCGGTCGTCTTGCGCGCTGCGAGTGCGTAGCCGAAGTTTGGCGCGCACACGTGCGTCGCCTTGTACTTGGAGGCCGTGCGCATCCAGAGCGCGGGGTCCTTGATGAAGCTGATGGGCGACATCGAGACGCAGCGCGCGGCCGTAACGCAGGGCGTAATGATGAAGCCCACGAGGCCCATGTCGTGGTAGGACGGCAGCCAGCTCACGAGCGTGTCGCTGGGCTCGATGCTGTCCCACGTCTTGAGCTGCGCGCGCAGGTTGCCGTGCGAGATCATGACGGCCTTGGGCTCGGACGTCGACCCAGAGCTGTACTGGAAGAAAGCAACGTCCGAGGCCGAGAGCTTGAGCTCCGAGTCGTCGTAGTGGTTCGCCACCGAGTCAGCGAGCGAGTCCGTGGTGATCCACTGCACGTTCTCGGGCCACGAGACCTCTGCGCGGTTGGAGAAGTATCCCTTGACGGTCGCCATCTTGCTGGCGAGGTGGTAGGTTTTGTTGGTGAGCACGACGCGCGCGCCCGAGTCGGCCACCATGCGGTTGAACTTGGGCAGGTCCTTGGCGAGCGTGCCCGGGTACGGCGGGTACACGGGGATGGCGATGGCGCCCGCGTACAGGCATCCCCAAAAGGCGAGCGCAAAGTCGAGCCCCGGCGGGTAGCAGAGCATGACGCGGTCGCCCTTCTGCACGCGCGCGTCGCGCTGCAGCGCGCCGGCGACGCGCCGCGCCGCGCGGTCCACCTCCTCGAGCGTGTAGTTGGTGATCTCTCGCCCGCGGTCGTCCAGGAACGTGTACACGATCTTGTGGCGCCACTTGGCCAGGCGCGCGCGGCGCTTGAGCTCGTCCACCACCGGCTCGGTGGACACGGACACGCCGCGCACCACGACGACCGGCGCGGGCTCGCTGGGCGGCGCGCCGTCCGTCGACAGGCGGCGCGACTTCTTGGCCGCGCGCTCGCTCGCCGCCGCGCTCTCGGCCTCACGCGCGCGCCGCTTGCGGCTCAGCACCACGGCGGCCACCGACGCCGACACGACGGCCGCGGCCGCCTGCAGCGCGGCGCCGCCCACCGCCTCGGCGAGCAGGGACGACATGGCGAGCGGACTGGCGGCGAACGGCGGGGGGTCGACTTGAATTGTGAAGGCGCGAAAGGGGGGTCGCGGCGGTGCCACGTGCCGCAACTTGCAGCAATGGGCGGTCCACGTCAAGATACTTGCGGAACTGAGAGCGATTTATGAGGATTTTACGCGGATAGGACGGTGTGAAATGGGCCAGACCCGTTGATCCGGCGACCCGTTGAACCATTTTACATACAATTTTGTAGATGAATGATGGAATGGGCCGACCACCGCTGACCCGCGGGCCTGAGACGCTGACGCGTCAGCGTCAACAGCAAGTGGCCGTTACATAGCGTCAGCGATATGGGTTCAGCGTGTCACCAAGGGATCTGCTCGACACCACGACGGGCACTCCATTGCATAGTTTTCCATTCGACCGCAGGGCATCAATAGACGGACGACACGTCACCGCTTGTGCAGGCGGCTGAACTGCGGACCGTGCGGGTTCTTGGCGGGCGGTGGAGACGGCATGGGCGGTGCGCGCGCGCCGGACGGAGCTATTCGAGGCAGCGAGACGCCTCCAAGGCCTCGTGCGCCTGTGGTGGGGCCGCCGACGCTTGCAAGCGAGGTTCGGGGGTCTGCTCGTGTGATAGCGGGCAGCGTGGTCGAGCTCGTACGGGTGTTGCCGACCGCGGGCAGCTCCAGCCGGTTGGATTGCCTTGCCATCGACAGCGCACCAACGGAGCTACCAACTCCAGAAGCTGCGTTGGTGTCAACCCGCCGCTGTCGTTGTGTGCTCACTCCTGCGCTAGGTGCTGGCCGGCTGGCATTCAACTGTACACCATTAGGTCGCCTTGTGTTTGCTCCGACTGATCCTGCTACGCGTTGCCCAGGCATGGTTGCTGCGTTCACGCTTCGACCTGTGGTCCGCGTCGCTACTACTACTGGTGGCGCTCGCTGCAGCATCTCCTTGCGCTTGTCGAAACCCTTCTTGATATCGTCGAAGCGCTGCATGTGTGGATTCAGCGCCGAGATTCGCTTTCCTGATGCTGCACCAACTGTTGGTGCTCGCACTTTCGGCGGTGGCGGGAGCGTTTGGCGACCTGTTCGTTTTGTCGCTGCGGCGCTTGGCCCCGAGCCACCAGGGTTGTTGCGGACGTGGGTGTTGCCGGCTTTCCGCTGTGTTGAAGCTAGCTTCTTCTTGTCTAACCACCCGTCTATTACAACATCCTGCTTCTGTGATCGCTCTTTTGCCTCGGTCGCTTTCTCGTTCTTGAGGAAATTTCGGCGTTCACGGTCTGTCATGCGCCGGAGCTGCTTTTGTTTGCTTTCCGGTAAGCTCGTTAGGAAGGTATCAGGTTTTCGGGTTCTAGTGTTACTGCCAGCGAGTCCGCGCTTCTTGGCTGAGCTCGCTGCAGTTGGTTGCTGTACCGATCGTTTCTTCCCACCTCCTCCTGCTAATGTATCCTTGCTTCGCATTTTGCTTGGTCCGGGTTTGACAGCATACATGGTTCGAGACGGCTCATGCGGACCACCGGCGGTCTTTCGCTTCTCAAATCGGACATTTGATGACGCCAAGGATCCGTTTTGGTCAAAATCTTCTCCGTTCAATTGCGCATCGTCGCCTTCTAGTACGTCAGCTCCCAATCCGGCATCCTCGAGGTGCCGGATGCGCTTCTCGAGCTCCATGAGCTTATCTAGACTGCCCACAACCTCTGCATTCGCGCGACCCCCTCTCTGTTGGGCGTCAGCGATCCGCTGATAAACGCTGTTTGGAGCAGATGTGCGCTGCTGGCGCTGCTGCTGGGCATCTTCCTCCTGGTTACTGCTTGCTCGCTTGGTGACCGACCGCGACGAGCTCATTGGTGGGGGATTCAACTCATGCATTTTCTCACGGAATTGTCGCCGTCGGCGCTGTACGTCCTCTCTCTGCGCCAAGGTATCTTTGAGGCGCCGCAAGTGCTGAATGTGTCGCTGGACATCGTCTTCGAGCTTGGACTCATCTCGCTGGCCCTTTGCCTCAAAGTCGCGAAAGAACTCCGAGTTTACCTCGAGCGGCCGCAGCTGCTCCTCCTCGACGACCTGCTGGATGCGCATGGCACGCTCTTCTCGCTCCTCGAGCGTAAGCGAGCTGGCAAATTGCGCGTCCTCCTTTTTGATTTTGTTAGTTTTGATGATGGCGGCCTTGAGCGCGGCCTCGTTGGCCAGCTTGTGCCAGTTGAGCAGCTTCATTTCCTGCTGCAGCTCTTCTGCTTGCGACGCTGGCTTGGACATTGCACGCGACTTGCCGCGCGCAGTGCTGGTTAGCGGCACTGGCGCTCGGTGGGGCTCCACGCGCGGGTCATCGGCGTCTGACAGTTGCTGCTCGTAGCTGTCGAGCTCGCGCACCCAGCCCGAGTAGTCGGCGGCCGCAGCCATCGAGGTGCGCTCTGCGATGCGAACCAGCCAAAGCAACGGCGCACACAGCAGCGGTGGGAGCTCAGTGAATTCAGGCGTCGAGATCAATGCAAACTCGACTCGTATTTATAGGCAGCCAGCTCATGACAAAGCTGGCCAAAGATAGTGGGGATGGGTCTAGATGGGTCTTGCGACTCGAAGCAAACGCTTGAGAGGGTTCCGTCAAGCGCTGGCGGAAGAATTCAGAATGCAGACAGCGCTTCAAGCTTCGGATGGCTACATTGAGTCACTGTCACTTGAATTGAGGTGACGGTGACCCGATGTAGCCATCGTCATGACGATAGCGTTCTGTGACGTGTGAGCACAGGGCACTTCAACCGATCACCCTGCCGGAAGTGATTCATCGGTTGGGCACGCGTGAAATTCACCCACAAGTCTCTGGCAGCCGATATCACACAATCGTTGATAGATGTGAGCGTTACTCACTCTATACAAGTCGATCTCCTCACGCTCTCCGTCAACGCATACCCCGCTGTAACGCGTGCGAGTTGCCACTCGCCAGATGCTTTCGCGGCCCACCCGGTTCGTATGGCGCTGGAGCTCTCTCCACGCATTTTGCGCTGTCTGTACACGTGGAGAGTACCGTATCATGACCGGCCCTCCCCACTCGCATTGGCAATGAGGCCAGGGATGCAATGCCGCATTGCATGCCTGGCTCCGCCCGCGGTGCGATAGAGCACGAATCAGCCTGGGATTTCGACAGAGGAGCCACAAAGCGCGCGCGGGAAAGAGAATGCGCCGATCATTTTGTTGAGCGTCGCGACCGGGCGACGCCCTCCCCACTGAGAGCGACTTGGGTGCGCGTATAATAGTACAGTACCGGTACGTTGGAAGGGCGTCGACTGGCTCATCGCGGTGTCGAACTGAACCGCGACCTCTTGCGCTGAGTATGCAGCTCGCGCCGAATCCATATGGTACTGGATGGACCAAGCGCCATACAGTCCGCGAGAGGTTTCCCCCGCGTGCGCTGGCTCTCTTTCGCCCAGTATGGTGGGCTGCCCGCCGCTCCCCTTGCCCTCGCCAAACACTCTACCGCCCCCGCCTTTCCCCAGCGCCGCACAGCGCGGCGGCCAAAAGTCAACCGGCGCGCGCGCGGGTAGAGCGGCGGCAGTTCCCTAGCGCCAGGCCGCGCCTCGTAGTCGGCAAGCAGCAGGTAGAGAGAGAGCGACATGCGCGTGACGCAGGTGCGCAGGCTGGCGCTGCTGGCGGCGGCGGCGGTGGCGACGGCCTCGGCCGCCAACTCGAGCGTCTCGTCGTCCTCTGGATCCACGGGCGGCACCGCCACGGGCTCCGTCTCGTGCGTCTTCAGGTACTCGATGCCCACGGCCAGCAACGTGCCGAGCCAGGTGGCGGCCGCAAAGGCCTCGGGCGCCGCAGGGAGCTCGTCGTCGGGATCCACAGGAGGATCCTACGGCTCGACCGGCAGCGCAGGGTCCACGGACGGATCCGCCACGAATG
This sequence comes from Phytopythium helicoides, assembly GCA_024867545.1. Lineage (NCBI taxonomy): Eukaryota > Oomycota > Peronosporomycetes > Pythiales > Pythiaceae > Phytopythium > Phytopythium helicoides. Next base: position 200,868 of record JANFNE010000071.1, on the reverse strand, counting down.
GCAATGTTGTCGCGCCAGGGGACGGATCGGACGACAGCTCCTCGGGCGACGCCGGAGACAGCACCACCGCGCCGACCTCCACGACCAAGACCCCCACGGCCACGACCAAGACGCCAACGTCCACGACCAAGACGCCGACCTCCACGACGGCCACGCCAACGTCCACGACAAAGACACCCACGTCGACGACCAAGACGCCAACCTCCACCACGGCCACGCCCACGACGTCGTCCGAGTCGGCGTCCAACTCGTCGGACGGCTCCAGCGACTCGAACACGCGCCGTCTCGTCGCTGATGCTGGTGCTTCCACGACCAACTCGACCTCAACGACGGCGCCGACGTCAACAACCACGACGCCAACCACGACGACCAAGACGCCGACCTCGACAACGAAGACGCCGACATCGACGACGACCACGCCTACCACGACGGCTCCGGCCTCGTCGGGATCCTCGGACTCGGCGTCGGCGTCGACCTCCGCATCGGCTTCCGACTCTGCTTCGGCTTCAGCGTCGGCTTCGGCTTCTGCTTCGGCGTCTGCCTCTACCTCGGGATCATCGTCGACCACGACCGTTGAGTTCTTGTGTGACACCACCTTCTACTCGGCTTGGAGCTCCATGGGCCTCACGTGCGATGGCACGCAGCTCGACGTCGAGAAGGCTGCTGCGCAGACGCAGTGCCTCATTTACTCTGGAACTGCTGATGGCACTGGCCTTACGGACCTCAAGACGTGCCTGTCGGTCTGTAGCTTTCCTAGCTGCAGCAACGGCACGTGGGACTACACGGCCGAGGACGGCATCAACTCAGAGATCTATGCCAACCTGGACCTTCTTACTCTGCTTCAGTACGCGGGTGAGAGCGCGGCTATCGACGGTGTCGTCACGCAGCCTTTTGCCAACCTGACCATGACTACCACTAGCCAGTGTGACTACACCAGTGACTCGAGCTTCAGCGCGTGCCAGTGCGACAACTACGTTTCGGGCACGACTACCGGCAGCACGACGTCTGGCTCGACGACTGTGTCGGGCCAGAACTCCGGAACCTCGGGCGAGACGTCGACCACGTGGGCTGATGGCACGACCAAGACGTCGGTCGACCAGGCTGGTATTGCCTCAACTGCCATTGGCAGCAGTGCTGCCACTGTCTCGGTCGTCGCTGGTATGAGCATGTCCGTCGTCAGTGGTGTCGTCGGTGGCACGTCCGCTGGTGTTGCTTCTGGTGTGTCTGCCGCTGCCAGTGTCGGTGTGACCATGGCTGCTATCGACCTCTGCCAGTTCAGCATCATGATCAACCAGATGAACATTGATGCCCGCCCGAAGGTGCTCGAAAACATGGGCAAAAAGATGGCACCGGCCGGATTCAATTTCCTCCCGTTCGGAAAGTCGAATTCATCTTCATCCAGCAACACCACCGACTCGTCCGGCTCAGGCTCCTCGTCCTCTGGCTCGAGCTCAGGTACCCGCCGTCGCCTTGGCAGCGCGTCATCTTCTTCTTCCTCGTCTGGCAGCGGGTCATCAAGCTCCTCAACGCAGGGTATGGAGAAGTACGCGGACATGATTGGTGTGGACGCCGACATGCTGTTCTACCTTACGGTTGCTGGCATCGGTTGTATCATTCTGGCGCTGTTCGCGACGTACGGTCTCGTAATGGGTATCTGCTACTTCATCGTTGAGGACTTTCCCACGTTCTCCAAGAAGTGGCTGGACAAGGCGATTGGTGTGCTCATGATGGTGCTTATCCTGTCCGAATACGTGATTGGCGCGACGGCCATGTACCAGATTTGCTACTGCATCGACAACTCGTCGATTGATGCGAGCTTCTTCCTGGCTATCATTTCGCTGCTTGTCATGGCTTTTGGTACGATTCTGTTCGGCATCATGGTGATCCGCAACAACGAGGAGGAGCTGCGTGACCTCGGCACGAAGCACCACTTCGACAAGAAGTTCCACGCTCGCTTCGGACCGTTGTACGACGAGTACAGCTTCGAGGGTCGCTTTTTCTTTGCTCCCAAGCTCATGCTTGCGCTGTTGAGCGGCATGACCACAGGCATGGTCTGGATCAGCGGTCTTTGGCAGATCATTGTGATGATTGCCATGTACATTGCGTTCCTGTTTTACCTCGAGATGAAGCAGCCGTACCCGACGGCGTTCGTGCAGAAGACTTCTTCGTTCGTCATCATTATTAAGATTTCGGCACTGTTCCTGTCGTTCTTCCTGCTGTCGAACGCCACGAGCTTCAACGAGGACATCCCGGATGACCTCCGCGAAGGCGTGGGCTTCGCAATCATCGGCCTTCAGGTGCTAGTGCTGGTCGCGCTCATGATCCGCCAGATCTACATCTTCTACCGCACATGGAAGCTGAAGCGCGACGGCGCTGGCGCTGAGGACGACGACAAGGCTGGTACGACCGTGGTGACGACCAACAACCGCGACGGTGCCAACGATCCGTTCTTCTCGCTCGGTGAGCAGCACTACCAGCAAAACCAGCATCAGCTGCAGCCGCCTCAGGCTCGCGAGAACTCGGTCGCCATGCTGGGTGACGACACCTATGGCTACCAGCAGCAGCAGCAGATGCAGCAGCACATGGAAAGCAACCGTACTCGTGGTCTGCAGCCGCCGTCCTCGAGCCGCCGCACGGCGTCCGTCGTGGTGCACGACGGCCCGGGCGGCTACCGCAGCAACGAAGTGTCGCTGTAGAGCCATATGTAGGGAGGTGTCGTCCGTGCGTACGAGTTCATGGCACTCTATGTTCCTTTTTGCATCTTTAGTTATTGAGTTGCGATCTGCAAGCTGGAGCTGGGTGCAAGGTCTCCAATGCTCGCAATCGCCATTCCAACCACCTACACAGCGTGTTATGATGTCTTGTTTCATGTTTTTTTTGGCTGGCAAAAGTGACAAACTACATCATTTGCACAAGTCGTGGGTGCAATTAAACCTCATTGCAGAGGTGTGACGGCCTGAAAACCTAATAGCGCTGCATGCGCATCTCTTCCTGGATCTCATCGATCGTCTTGCCCTTCGTCTCCGGCACGTACTTGACCGTGAACGCAAGCGACGCCACAAGCGCGAGCGCAAACGGAACAAACGTGTACTCGCCCAGCGAGCTCTGCATGGTCGGGAACACGAGTCCGACCGTGAACGAGCACGTCCAGTTGATCATCGTGGCAATCGACATGGCGGTCGGGCGAGGCTTCGCAGGGAACATCTCGGCCACGATCAGCCACGGGATCGGTCCGAGACCGATCTCAAAGAACCACACGAAACACATGACGCCACCCACGCTCACGACACTCGCAAACGGTAGCACCTTGAGCAGTCCGAGGGTCAAAATCACGCACGAGAAGATCATGCCCACCGACGAGTACAGCAGCAGCGGTCGGCGGCCAGCAGTGTCCATGAGCACCAGTGCCACCATGGTCGAGATGACATTGACTGCCGACACAAGCGTCGCACCAACAAGCGGGTTTTGCAGACCGACGTTCTCAAAGAACGAGCTGGCGTAGAACATGACGGCATTGATACCGCTGAACTGTTGCGCGAGCTGCAGCGCTACACCCACGATGAGCGGCAGCCGAATCGACTTGTCGAGCAGCACCTCCCAGATGCCCATGTCGCTCGACTCATTGTCACTGGCCGAGCAAATGCTGTCAATTTCCTCGTACACGTCGTTGGAGCCACGAAGACGACGCAGAATATCGGCAGCCTCCTTCGGGCGGTTCTTCGTCAGGAGCCAACGCGGACTCTCGGTCAGGAGAGAAGCAAGCGCAATCTGCAGGACGCCAGGGACAGCGGTAAACCCGAACAGTACTCGCCATCCGGGGTTGGCCATGCCATCGCTCGGGCCACGGAAGCCGAACGCCATGAGATCAGCGGCCAGAATGCCCGTCACCATGGCGAGCTGGTAGCCCGTGCCGAGAGCGCCACGAAGGTTGGGCGGCGCGAGCTCACCCAGGTAGAGCGGCACAACGACGCTGACCATGCCCGAGGCGAAACCCACGAGGAAACGACCGAAGATGAGCGAGTACATGTCGACAGCGAAGCCCATCATGGCGCCAGAGACGATGAAGAGGAACGAGTCGAGCAGCAGAGCCTTCTTTCGGCCGAGCGCGTTGGTCACGCGTCCCGCGACGAGCGAGCCGATCGGGCCGCCCACCGCGAACACGGACACGCAGACGGCCCACTGGATGTCCGTGTGGCCTGGGAACACCACGTCCTGCACGTTGGATATGCCATCAAAGCCATTAGCAACGACTGTAGAGAAGCACTGGACAGCAGGATGGACGCACCGGACTGATGGCGCCCGTGACGCCCGTGTTGTAGCCGAACTGGAAGGCGCTCATGAGCGCGACGCAGCACGACATGAGCAGCGGGTACGTGTATCCCGGCTCTGGGAACTCGTCCTCCGATCCAAGCAGCGGCTGGTCCTCTCCATACTGCAAGAAAAAGAATCCCAAGCCGTCAGCCTCTCGACAGCAGGCAGCGCCAGCAGCATCCGGTCACCTTGACGAGGTTGGTGAAACTGCCCCAGGAGCTGCGCGACTTGAGGTTGGAGAAGCTGCGCTCGCGCTGGAACGACTGCCGACGCATGCCGGGCAGCACGCTGAACGGCAGCTCCTGGTACAGGCGCTTCTGCTCCTCCACTGCTCGCAGCACAACGTCCATTAGCGCCCCCCGCGACCCGACGCCTCGCGCCGCCGCCCACCATAGAACTGCAGGTTCTGCGCCGTGTTGGAGCGCTTCTTGAGCCCCTCGGCCAGCTTGAGGTCGGCCCACGAGCCGCCCGTGCCCAGCGCCACGTCGCTCTGGCTGTGCTGCATGTCGGTCGCGGCCTTTCTCGCCTCGGCTTCCCCCGCTCGCGGCGCGTTGCGAATTGGCGTCTGGGGGAAAGATCCGAGCCGGCGGTCGGCATAGAGCGGCGGTTGTCGCGTCGCACCATACTGGGAGCAAGTCAAATCAGCGTCCAGTGAGCCGCCGGCCGTATCTTCCGCCCTTGCCGTCGCATCGTCTTGTGCGAATCTGCGGCCCGCGAGTCGCCAGAGGCAAAATCAGTGAAAAAGGCGTTGACTATACTAACATACTAGGCCAGAGTCGAATTGCAGCACCGAAACGCGGTGCAATCTTGGCGTGCGTGCCTTTTCCAGGCGCGATCGCTTCAACTTGGCATCACCACACCAACGGCTACAGTGTCGATGACGCTCCACTCATTGGCCATCACGCTCCGCCGGCAATGACGCCACCTCAGCACAGTGGCACCGGTGGGTTCCATCCAGCCATCATCTCGGCCGCGGCCAGTCGGTGGCCACCACGTCGCAGCGTCCGAGTCTAAAGTGAGCGAGGGAGATGACAGCGTGTTCGCAGTTTGGCGGCAGAGACCGCCGCCGCAGATTCGATTCAACGATTAGCCTGCGCGGAAGCCCACGAGGAAGCCAACGGCGTAGCCGCTGCCCGCGGGCAGGCTGAACTCGAGCACCTTCATCACCGACTGGTACAGCGAGTCGATGTCCTTGGTGTCGAACTGCCCGTCCTGCGATTCAAAATGCACCGAACGGCGTCAGCACAAGCCGCAAACACCATCACCATGAGCAAACCCCGCCAGCCCACCTTGTTGAGGTCGAGGTACGCCATGACGTCGCGCTCCAGCTTCTGGTAGTTGACGTCAATGTACCCCGAGTAGCTGGCGCACTGCATGGCGACGAACAGCGAGCCGAGCGCCACGGCACCGACCTTGGACACCTTCTTGAGCGCAAAGCCCGAGCACACGCCCATGGCGAAGCCCCACGAGATCTGCCCGCCCTTGCCGGACGCCAGGAACTCGTTCGCGCGCGCCTCAATGTCCTTGCTCAGGTCGCCCGGCGCCAGCGCCGCCACGGCCGCGAACGCGTCCACCGCGAGCTCGCGCAGCTGCTCCTGCGCGCGCGCCAGCAGGTCCTTGTCCTCGTCGCCGCCCTTCTTCTTGTCGTCGCCGGCCGCGGACCACGGCGCACACCGCGCCTCGCTCTGCGCCAGCGACAGCAGCAGCGACGCGCCAGTCACAGCCGTCGACAGCGACCAGAAGCGCAGCGGACGAGCGCTGGGCCTTGAGCCGGAGCTTCCGACGCGCGGAGCCACCGCGCGCTTCTCCATCGTCGCCATGGCGCTGGGTGGACGCATCCGACGGTCAGGAGCGCGTTTTGAGGGCCACAGAGCGAATTAGGAGACGAGAGTACCGCGAGTTGAAGCTGCTGGCGGTCGCCAGAGTCAACCGTGCGTCCACCGCCAGGCGGCGAGGCGTAGCGCGCGAGGGCAGCGCTCGCAGAGAGCGGAGCATCGCGGCGACCTGGAAGGACGGGAATGCCAGCGCGCTTGGGTGAACTGCCACAGAGAAACGTGTGTGGTGTGGACCACATCACAGAATATGACTTGGGTTTTGTATATGGAAGGAAGTACCCATCCACGTCGGGTTCTGAAAGAGTTCGGTTCGGCTAGGAGGACAACTGAAGCTTCCTGTCCGCACGATGTGGAGTTTGACAGCTCGAGTTGCAGAGTTTCGTGCTCGAATTGAGACGGAGGAGAGAGTGCTATCAGTCTCCCGCAGTCATGACCGTACTCTCCTAACACTGAACTCGGCGCAGCAATTCTCACGAGTGACTTAATGACTGTCGTGCGAAAGCATGCAAAAGGCAGGCTGCCCCTGCAATTAAGCGAGCGAGTGAACGGCACCACTAACGCCGATAGCCCGTTCGTTGTGTCTCCAACACTGTGTACGAGGAGCGAGATGCAAGTCTAGGCACTCTAGAGCAGCTCATCTGCTTCGTGTGCTGAAGTTGAACCGTTTCGAGAAGACAGTTCAGATGTTGAAGTGGCGATCGGAATTGCATCAATGAGTGGGCATCGCAGCCAGATCACGTCTTGAGTCACTCTACACGCAGGCAATTCAGTCGCGGTAATCTTCTCATCAGATCACTCGAGCTGGCTCATGCGTAGCTGGCGGCATCACGATCATAAAGCTGCAGGCAGTCAAAGACTTCGTTGACACGAACCATTTGACCGAGTCAGCAGTGCAGATCTTGACGATATGCTGTCATGTGGCGACGAAAGCCATACAACGCCATGTGTGCGATCGCAGCACCGAGGCAGTCGGCTGAAAGTGCCTTGCCTGCACTCGAGTCGAGCCGAGCAGTGGCGGCAGGCTTCTCATTCGTCACAGATTGGCGATCACGAAGAGGACCGCGCATCGCGGACCAGATCGGAGATTCGCTCGCCAATGGCTCGCTATACTCCAGGAATCGTTCAAGTGCAACGCAGGCAGTTGCCTCATTCAATGGCCTTCTCGACTATTCTTAGGAGCCGCTCCGTGCAAATCCGCATGCCCGCCACCGCCGTAGCAACCCCTTGCATCGCCTCCTTGAGCCCTCTGACAAAGTCAATCGCCACGACGACATGCAGATCAGTTGGCAAATCGCCAATGCTCGCAGACTTGACGTGCAGCAGCTAATGCACATGAGACCCCATGTTCTCGGCTGCGATGATGGACTAGTGACGTACCTCTTGAGATTCGCGGCCCCTCGATGGCAATGCTGCTGCGCGTGTTGCCTGGCCCCACCGAATCACCGACAAAGGCATCCTCCCCCTGTCTTTGCGACGCCTCTCCCATCTGCCACGCACGATTTACCGCTCCGCTCGCTACAAGATAGCACCACGCCCGAGATTCTCGCGGCGGGCAGTGGGGACCTCCAGAGGAGCGATCTACCGTTCCCCAGCGCCTTCAAAGCCCTCTCGATGCCTCGCAAGCCACCACTGCACGCCAGGGACGACTCTCAAGTGGCATTTGGGCTTGTAAGCATTGCCTTCAGCACGGCAACTCGCTCGCAGCAACGCGATCGGAGAGGCAGAGAGCCACGCAGCGCCGCGACAAGGAATCTCAGACGGCGCCAAGGCCCGAAATGGACAGTTTCTAGCCCCACTTTAATCCATTTTTTTAATCCGCGCTCCCAGTTCAAGTTGAAGCGCAAGGAGCCCAACGCTGCGCGTGTGCTCATTTCGCCTCCTTCCTCGCGTCGCTCAAGCCTCTCGCCGCTCTTCACTCATCCCGTTCCAAGCCACAGCCATGGAGGACGCGCCGAGATTGCTACGCTCCAGCGGACTGCTGGAGCGCCCGCAGTTCCGCCGGCTGTTCAAGTCGCGACACCAGGAGACCAACAAGCTCGAGATCCGCGCCAAGGCCGCGCTCGTGGTGCTGCGCAACGACCTCTCGATGCACTTCACCGTTTACAGCGTGCAGATCCGTAGCAAGGTGCGCTGGGGAGACGTCGGCGAGTGGACGCTGCAGAAGCGCTACTCCGAGTTCGCCAACTTCCGCGCCTTCCTGCTGCGTGCCACGCGCCGATGGGAGAAGCACTGTGCCAAGCGCTGCAGCGGCCAGGATGCCACGGCCATCGAGCTCATCTCGAACGCGTTGCGCAGACCCATCTCGCCCGAGTTCCCGCGCAAACACATGCGCGTCGACAACGACTCGATCGTCGCCGAGCGCCGCGAGCGACTGCCAGCGTTCGTGCGCCAGCTGCTCGACACCTACGCTGACCTCATCGTGTTCGTTCACAACAACCAGCCCGCGGACGAAGCTGCAAGGGTGGAGCTACGCGCCATTCTGGACGAGCTCGAGGCGTTTCTTGATCTACCAGACAAGCAGCGCGACGTGCAAAGGCGACAGATGGCAGCTGTGTTGGCGCTCGAGGACGTGCAAGTTGAGCCCAACGATGCCGATGGACAGCCCGTGCGCACGTGCTGCATCTGCCTGAATGATATCGAGGATGATGTTGGCGCCAGGGGATCATCGCTCGTGCAGTTGCCGTGCCAGCACCACTTCCACGAGGACTGCGTCATCGACTGGTACAACACGAGCATCTCGTGTCCGCTGTGTCGCGACAGTTGCGGCTCGCAGAGTCCAGTGAGCGAAACGAGTGATGCGACGACTGCGTCACTCTCAACGTCGCCTCCATCGTGAAGTGGCGTCGTCCGAGATCTGAACCAGCCAAATCGCAGCAAAAACCCAAGCAGCTACCCACACATCAGCGGAGAACAGGAATACTGACACCTATGCTCTGCCGGACTAGCGTCTTTTTCGTCAGAAGCCAGCAATTCTTGCATCGAGCTCGTCCCCTCCAGCAGTATGATTTGGGGACTCCAGCCTGCAGTTCTCGTGGAGTCTAGTTTCCGTAGGTCAAAGTCATTCTTGCAGCTCCCAATAAATGTACAAGTGATTATCAGTCTTGCGAAGCGTGATGCAAAGTGGCGGAGCTAGCCAACTCTACTTGGCATCACAGTACCAAGAACATGCAGAAACTCAACGAACCAACTGAGAGCAAAGCATTCAATACGGCAAAGCGTTCAATAAATGATCCGGAAAACTAATCTATCCGCGCTGGGTTGCCTGCTCCTGTGCAAGGAGCGCCGCCTCGTGCGCGTAGTTCACAAGCTGGTCCTCAAGGTCCTTGAACGGCAAGTCCGAGAATCGCGTGAGGTTGAAATTTTTGATCGCGTCGGGCTCGGCGCCGTAGCAGGACTCGAACTCCTTAAAGTGCGGCGCGCTGCCCTGGATGCCGACAATGTACTTCTCTGTAATCTCCTCATAGCTGAGCATCGAGCCGTTCTTAAGAGGGTCCTCCCAGTTGAAAGTCTGAATGAACTCCCAGTACTTGCCGTCCATGTGGTCAACCTTGCCCATTAGCTTGCGAGCGTTTCGGTGGAGGAACAGCACCCGCCCATCAGCGTCGAACTGAACCATCGTCATGCCACAAAACACGTTCTTTCGCACAGCCCCAGCGGCACCTGGTGGATACGGCATCATAAAGAACGGAGTCTGCGTCTTGAGCCATGCCAGACGGAACAGGTCTTTATCTCCGTGAGCTAGCACAAGCTTGTCAAAGTGATTCGGCCGATGATACTGGTAGTACATGAGCACCTCGAGCGCGACGGCGGCACGACGACGATCAATCAGTAACTGACCGCTTTCCTGCTCAAACATGTCGACAAAATCCATGTCAACGAGCTCCCAGAGCAGCGACTCGGCGTGAATGTTGAAGATCGTCTTCTTCGGGTGCCAGAAGTCGGGCCAAAACACGGCACCGGTCTCGCGAAATTCTTTCGACTCGAACAGGTATGTAGGGTCTCGGACTGGCACGTTGTCAGCATCAAGAAACAGCACGTTTTCGAATGAGCTGTGGTACACGGCGTGAATCTTGGTGTTGAAGCCGTAGACGCTCGGGTCCTTGATGCGCTGCACGTGCACATCCGAGAACTTTCTTTGCAGGAGTTCCAAGCTGTCCCTCATCGAAGGAGTGCGCACTAACTCTGCTTCTGAAACCCACAGCTCAATGGGGAGGTGGCAGCCGTAGTCGCGACGAAGCACGCTGATAGAAGCGTACGCACTTGTCATGAGCTTCGGGTAAACCACCATAATAATTCCGTTGCCCGAGCCAGTTGAACCAACAAGCTCGCCGCGTGGTGTGCTGATCGCCTTGTCGAGGATTTCTTGGCTTTCGACGCCAAAATTGGCAAAGTCCGCGGCTTGAGCGCAGGAGAACGACACATGCGTGCGCACACTGGAACAGTTGAGCTGCATGACACGGAAATGCTCGCCCGTGTCGCGGTCCAAGAGCTCGCAGTAGCCCGACACGCCGCCGGTCACGAGCTGCGCGCACTTCTTGTCCTGGTCGGGCTCACGTCGGCCCAACGGAGAGCAGCCCCCAGTCTGCTTCCACCCGAGACACTCGAGATGCGGGCGGACCTTTCGCGGGCTGTAGTGTCGGAGATCGATCGTGTTCCTGGCCGCAATCTCCTCGAGCTCGACGCTCTCCTCGGTCACGAGCTTGTTGGCCGCGTCTATGACGGTTTGCAGACGCGCCACTTGCTCGCGCGCCTCGGCTTCAAGCTCGCGCAGACGGTTCACCTCGGTCTCAAAGTCCTGCTGGACCCAGTTGGTGCGATCGGCGGGGTTCCGCAACCTGTCCATCGCCTCGGAGACGTGCTCGTTCTTGGGCTTGGGCAGCATTGGGAAGGTGGCGCGCACCGACTGCGTCTTGGCCGGCTGCACGACCTTGATGGCCTCAGCCAGCGACAGCAACCCGTCCGGCGAGTCTGCCTTGGCGATCGCGTCCGCCACTGCGTGTGCCTGTGCGATGGCTCGCTCAATGGCGTCTCCTATCTGCTCCTCCTGATCGTTCCCGTACACCGCATTCTCGTCGCGCTTGTTCTCCTCAGCGTGCTGCTCGCCTGGCGCCAATGTCGGCAGCTCCTCCATCTCCTGTTGGTGGTGCTGCAGCTCTGGCTTTGGCGTGAACGTGGGCGCCGGCGTGGCTCGGTCCTCGCGCGAGACCTTGACGCTGTTCACCACAAGCTTGGGCTGCTGCGGCACCGCAACGGCCGCCAGGTTGGCCGCATTTCCACCAGACGTCGCGTCCGGCACCCGCGCGAACGAGAGCACCGTCGCCACCGCGTACAGCGCGACGAGCGCGAAGAAGGCGAGCTTCCAGCGGTTGGCGGCCGCCGCGTGCGACGGAGAGACAGGCGGCGGCGGCGCGCGCCGGTGGCTCGACATGCTGGTGGTCAGCGCGGCCGGCGACGGCCACGGCGAGGCGCCGGCGTCGAACGAGGGCAGCGAGGACCCCGCGCGGCGCATGGCGGGCGGCGGATCGGCGAGTGGGGCGGCCGCGTGGGCGCTGCCTGGAGCATGCGGCATCATGGCCTCGCGGCCACGCACGATGTGCAACACCTGCTATAATGAATGAATCGACTAAACGTTGTGGTTTGTATAGGAAATGTCTAGTGTAAATAAACTCTATATATTGATGAAAAGTGTAAAATAGTGACGCATAAAAACCGGACATTTGCCAGGATGCGCGGACACTTTCATGAGGCAACCCAGCTGTTTCCCAGACTACAGGCCGACAAAGTTCAGCGAGATAGGCACCTCCAGAGCAAGGTGCCAAGGTTTCTCACCATATATTACCTCATTATTTAATTGTAAGAGTGAATTTGTATGCGAGATACGCTTTTGGACGTTGTCACGACAATCAGATTCTCATTTATACAGGTTTTGAATTGCCCCCCATGTCTTCCTACTGGAGGCGTGATCCCTCGGTAGTGTCCACTGCCGATTGCCAAGCAGCGCGGAGGCGTCGGACAGCTCCTTCAGATTCTGAGCGAGTGGCTCTCGAAGCTGCGAACCAACGCAACTAACTCATGATCCGGCGGGCACCGGAGACGTCTCAGCCACGACTTGAGGACAATTCGCGCTCTGGAAGAGGAGCAGGCGACTGGGCTCGTGACTCTCGGCGACCGTGTCAATGCGTCTACATTACAGCTGCAGGCTCGAGCCTCTTCTAAATACCATCGTCACAACCGAGTCGTGCAGGGCGACTGCAAGCGGTCAGCGATGCTCGTCGCGCACCTCCTCGGGGCGGTTCACGAGCGCGGTGGGCTTGGCGGCTGCCTCGCCCTGACCCGGCTCGACGTCTTGCTGGACGGCTTGCACCGCCGCCTCGGGGTGCTGGGCTGCAGTTGCAGCCGGCGCATCCGCTTCGACGCGCTGGGTAGGGGCCGCGAAGGGTAGCGTGCCGTCGTTTTCACGCGGAGAGGCGAGCTCGGGGGCGTCCGCTGCGGCTGCCGGAGAGGCGGGGCTCCTTTCCTTGATCTTCGGTTCCTGCACGATGGGGACCGCCACGTGTGCTTCACCAGGAGGAGCTGCGACCTCAATCTCGCCCTTGTCCGCCTCCGCCTCAACAGGAAGGTGCTGTTGCTCCTTCACATCTGGAACACCCTGAATCTCGTGGCGTGCGTCGCCTTCAACAGGAGCAGCAGCAGCCTCATCCCCGCCTTTCTGGAGAAGCGCAGGCTGGTCCTCGCGGGTCTCCTCTTGAGCAACGAGCTCGGTGTCCACCTGTGCCGCCTCCTCTTCTCCTCTCCCCGTGTCCTCCTCCGCCTCGGGAACGTCCCCATACTTGGCCGCCTTGCCATCGTCACCGCCCTCTCCCGCCCCGTCGTCCACGACGCGCAAGTTGGCCGGCGCCTGCACGAAGAAGTCGTGGCCGCGCACGGGCTCGGAGCCGAGCGCGCGGCCGATGCCGACGATGCTGTCCGCGAAGTAGATGGTGCCGAAGTAGAGCGCCACGCACAGCAAGAAGCACGCGCGCAGCTGCAGCGAGCTCATCTGCGCGCGCGGAGCCTCGCGGGGCTTGCGCGACTTGCGCGGCGCCGCGCGCGTGGCCGTCGCCACCGCCGAGTACGCGGCGCGCGCAGTCGGCAGCCGCACGTACTGCGGCAGCGCGTCGGCCGCGCCGCGCTGCTTGCGGTGCAGCGCCATGAGCCGGTCGAGTCGCCGAGTGTATGGGCCAGAGTATGCGGGGGCGAGGAGGCGGCGATTAGAAAGCAGGTGGTTGCAAGTTGAGGGGAGAACGCTGGTAATCGTTGAACCAGGTGGGAGGAGGGACGGTGCGCGGGTTGCGGGATGAGGGGGAGGATTTGATGCGGATCTGGAACTGGCCACCTCATCTCGCGCTTTGATGAGGAGGCGTCGGATCCATCTCGGTGAGGATCTTTGCAATGCGCGGACGGCCGAGCGAGCTGAGCAGGTTTGTCTGGAGGGTGCACGCTCCAGCGTTGAGTCAATTGCGCAATTTTGCAATGAGATCAACCTTTTTTGAGGTGGTCGAAAAAGTCCGCTTTGGTCGACTCGACAGTCTGAGGGATCCTGTCGATGCAGCCCTGTCACCAGGAGCTCCGGCCCACTGCCACCACCGAACGAAGATTGCACAGTATTTTGCGGCGACATGCATACGCCCGACGAACGAACTCTGCACGATCGTGCACCTGTGGCTTGCTGATGCCTCGTAGAGCTGTCGTCACGGTCGAAGCGTACCGTAGCGGCGGCCATCACACAGCAGCAGCCGAGGCACTTGCCTGACCGACGGAACAACCTCTGGGCAAGCCTCTCCGCAGTCAGTCGATCGACTCCGTCTCTGGGTGGACTGCCTCGACTGCCACCGACTAGTCAGCAAAACATCTCGCCAACTGTATGGCCCTGTCGCGTCATCCTCGTCACACCAGCCAACCACCATCCGCATCTGGTTATCATGTCTCGCAGTTCCACCTACATAAGCCCAAGCTGTTAAACGGAGGCGCGCGAGTATCAAGCCAAGGGAACACATGGCACTCGCCAGGCCACCTGGCTGCATATCAGACTGCCGGATCCCTTCACGCAGTGGCATCGGCGCCGCGCTCAAGGCCACTTGGCAGTCCGTCGACACCACGCCGCCCACGCTCTGCGCGAAGAATCATCACACCATGCGCGCGTAAGGCGCAGCCCGGCGCTTGTACGGCATACGTAAGTTGGCGCGGCGCGTGGAGCGGCCACGGCGAGCCTCGGCGCCAAGCAGCGGTGCTGGCATTGGCAACGCCAGATTGCAATTTCGCCGCGACTGCGAGCGTGCAATCCGCCAGGGCCGAGCATGGAGCACGACCGCGTGCTGGCGGAGGCGCTCGCGTCCTTTGCCAGCGACGACGCCAGCAGCTACAGCGGCAGCGGCAGCGATTCCTCGGCGTTGTGGGACGACGCACGCCACTCGCTCCCGTTCCGCACCGATGTGCTCTACGAGGACGAGCTGCCGCCAGTCGTGCACCACCAGTCGCAGCACACGGCGATGCCCTCGCACAGCAACCAGCAGGAGAGGCGCGAACTGGATCGCGCCGCGCTGAGAAGAGCGCAGCACAAGGCAGTTGTGGCGCGCTCGCGGATGCGCCACAAGGAAAACGCGCAGGCCATGCGCGCGCAGGAGGCCGAGCTGTCGGCCAAGCTGCACCAATTGATTCTCGAGCACGAGAGCAGCGAGGATCCGGACGACGACGAGCTTGATCGACTGCGCAGAGCCTATGCAGATCAAGTCGCGCTGCAGGAGCGCATTCGACGAGAGAACGCAGCGCTGCGGGCTCGACTCGAAGCGCACGACAAGGTTCAGACAGCGGTCATGCAGGTGGCAGACACGTACGAAGACATGCGAGACGAGGCTCCAAGCCCGAACCAAGAGCCCAGGACACCGTCCGAGCTGTCGCTTGCACGATCAGGAAGCGAGCACGCCAGCCACCCGAGCGGCACGTGGCTGTTCTTCAACGACGACGACGTCGAGCCCTTCTACTATGTGCCACTTACCCAGCGCGGCTGCCGCGACCTCGTGCGTCTCGTGTACGACCGCATGCTGAGGCTCTACGCGCAGTTTGCGCACCGTCGTATCCCCGTGGCGGAGCTTTCGTGCTTCGGCTGGACGGTCAGGCGGCCAGTACACATCGACTCGCGCACTCTTCGATTCCAGTTCACAAAGCGCGTTCGGAGACTGGGGGATTCAATGGATGGCATCGTCAACCGCACGTGGGAGGCGTTCCACGACCCGAAGCGCTTCGCAGCCATCTACAGCACGACTGTAATCACCCGCGTTGTCCAGCGAGTCGACGAGGACACGACCGTGCTGCTCCAAAACTCTCCCGTGGCGACCGGCGCCGTGAACATTCGTTACTTCAACATCTTGGCTCGAATGAGTGGTTTGAACGAGCGCGGCGAACGAGTGGTTGCGCTCGTCAAGACCATCGTCAATCCTGGCGACAGCCAAGACGGTGCACAGCGGAAGACGGAGCGCATGCGCGACATTGAGTGGATGAAGCGCGGCATCTCGTACCTGCTACTGACAGAGGAGACGGAGGGAGCAAGTGATGGCGACGGTGCACGAGCCATCCATCTGCATTACGGATGCGATTTTGAGTGTGTGAGCGATGCACACGCACGGTACTTGATGGTCGAAGTGCTCGGCATCGCGTGTCGTTGGGAGCAAATGATCCTGCAGGCGCGCCACCTGACGCTCTAGGAGATGGGAGGTCGGCGAGGAATGAACAGATAGATAGCCGGCCAGCGCGGCCGATCGATAGGATAGAGAGACACTTGCCTCGCTTCAACACGTAGGACAACGGAAGTGTCCACTGTACAATACTCGCGCTCCGACTTGTGTGCACGTCTCACAGCTTTGGCCTCAAGAACGGGGCGCTTGGCGTCTCATAGTCGCTGTCGTCGAGCGGAGACCTGCGCGTTACACATCTCGAGAGCACGAAGCGCGCCGCGTTATCAGCTGTACAGCAGCAGGAACTCGATGGGCATCGCAGCGTAGCATCGCTCCGAATGGATGGATCGACGGCGCTGATTACCCTCCGCCGCATCAACCCGCAAGCTAATCGGCAGCAATCCAAAGGCCCAGCGCTGCCATTGGCTTTGCGAGCATGATGCACTCCACGATGCTCTGCATCGACTCATTCAAAGAATGAGGTCAACGAACGAAGGGCCATGGGAAGAGCAGAGCGGACTGCTCAAGGAGGTCTCACAAAGATCTATGATGGCTCAGCAAACGGCTCGGTGTTTTCCCGATCGAGGCTCGCCTCCGACTCTTGGCTCTGGATTTTCGAGAGGTGCAACTAGTTGAAGTGGTGAGCGGACTGGAGACCACGTAGCTGCTCGAGGTGTACGGTACAACATGGCTGCGCTCGCCGGTCGCGATTTGGCGGCGAGGGGTCAAGAAGACGGAGACACCGAACCGGATGTCTAACGGTCGAAACACCTCTGAATCAGTAGGTTATTGTATAAAATGGCCTAGACAACTGATATAGAGCTCCATTCCTCACGATCTGACTCTGCCGGCGCACGGAAGGATACAGTCAATAAGAAGTTGTGTCCAATTGGTTCTGTCCCTTTGCAAGTTTATATCTGTCCAGTGAAGACACTTGCAATCGACCAGCGCCCCTCAAGTCCCTCCTCAGTATCCTGGCAAGTGTACAGTGCCGGCGTTTGTGGCCACGCGCGACTCGTCTCGACGCGAGTATAGTGAAACCAAGAGAAATCGGAGAGTTACACCGGGTAACCCGCCCCTCTCTGCCCCTCTTGACAAGCGAGCAGCTACGACCCCACCTGCGGTCTCATTTAGCCACTCGCCGCCTGGAGGCCACTGCAAGATGACGATGGCGCAGCCGCCGAGCATGACGAGCGAGAGCCACTGGCTGCTCTCGGCCGCCGGCAAGTGGACCGAGGAGGACGAGAAGCAGTGGAAGCGCCAGCAGCACCGAGAGAACATGGTGCACTTCCGCCGCAAGAAGAAGGCGCAGCAGGCCCAGCTGCGCGCGCTGCACCGACAGCTAGAGCAGCAGCTGCAGCAGCACCTCGACGGCCAGCGCCGTGCACTCGCCAGGGCCTCGCCCGTCGCGCGCCCCAGCGCCAACGTCGACGACGTGCAGAACGCGCTGCAGAGGCTCGTGCTCGAGCGCGAGGACCTGCGCACCGAGAACTTGGCGCTGAGAGAGCAGATCGCGCGACATGAGCGCGTCTACGACCTCATCGGCCAGGAGGGTGCCGCGCTCGCCCCTGGCAGCGACGCTGGATCGACCAAGAAGGCTGGCAGCGGAGAAGATCGCGACGGCAGCAACTCGGACTCGTCCGCCTCGGCCTCCTCCTCGTACGCGTCCTCCTCGCCCGCACTCGGTCCCTCCAGCGCCTCCGGGGCGCTCGTGAACCCCTCTATCGGTGGTCCTGGAGGTCACCGCGTCTTCTTTGAGAGCGGTGCACCGTCGTTCCACTACCACCCCTTCACCAAGCAGCAGTGCGACGCCATCAAGCTACAGTACGACGTGCGGTTCGCTGCTCGGCCCATCGGCGAGGATGTCGGCACCATGCTCGGCTGGAAGGTCGAGCGCGCGCCGCTCGTCCGCAAGCCCGAGATGAAGAACGCCATCCTCGCTCGCGTGTGGTACACTAAGCGCATCCGATGTTCCCCGGGAGGTGTGCGCGCAACTGTGGACAACCTGGCAGCCGCCTCGTGGCCGACCCTCGTCGAGCCCGCGCTCTGGTCCAAGATCCACACGTACTCGGTCGAGTCGCAGGTGTTGCAGATCGTGGACCCGGACACATACATGCTGGTACGAAACGTTCCCGGTCCCGGAGCAGGGCCGCGGTTCGTGCGCTACCTCAACCTGGTACAGCGCAGTACCGAGATGAACGCGTTCAACCAGCGTGTGATCACGTACACGATGGTGGTGGCGACGTCGCCCGAGAACTCGCGCAGCCAGACAGCCGAGCAAGACGAGGGTGTCATGTGGGTGCCCTTCGGCGGGGCCGTGATGCAGCTCGTGGAGGTCGACAACGAGCACTTTGACATTGTCTACGACCACATTGCGTGCTGTCTGAGCGAGAAGCACGCGCAGCAGCAGCTCGTGGACTGGGGCACCATCGCCGTCCGCTGGGAGCAGCTCGTGCTGCCCTCGCGCATGCTCTGTGGCTGAGCTCCGATGAACGAACGAACGAACGAGTGGGTAATGTATAGAGTACGAGCAAGTAGGAACACGTAGAGTACAGCATGGACAAGCAATGGACGCGCCAAGTGAAGGCGCTGACTTCAACGCGGTCAAGTTCAACCGAAATCATTTTTCTGGATTCATCCAGAGTTGCTACGACGATGGAATACGTACCACTGAGAGCGTCGCCATTCAGCATCGCCTACGAGTTTGCCAGAGAGGAGGCGCGAGAAACACGACAGAGGTGGCCCAGAAACCGTCAAACACTCGGATGTACGCGCGGAGCACGTATTTTGACTCACGACTGGCCTCGCGGGTCAAGCTCTTTGTATTATGATCAGTTATCGTGAGGTTTGGCTGGTGAACTCGATAGTTTCTGGTGTTTGCGAGAGATTCTGAAGCACATCACACGACGTTCCGCGATCTCAACGCGGTAATCAACACGCTTTGAATGAATGATGCCCAAGTAGTGTGCCGCCAAAATGACCAA
Source organism: Phytopythium helicoides (assembly GCA_024867545.1). Lineage (NCBI taxonomy): Eukaryota > Oomycota > Peronosporomycetes > Pythiales > Pythiaceae > Phytopythium > Phytopythium helicoides. The sequence continues at coordinate 182,028 of JANFNE010000071.1, read as the reverse complement.
AGCTCATCGGCATCACACGTGGAGAAATTTTCTCGCCGCACTGCGACATCAACAGCAACAAGTGGGAAGCCAAGCACGACGATGTGCTCCTAACTGGTATTTCCAACCCGAGTCAGCGACAGCTTTGCACGCTGGTCATCTCACAGGTTGACTCCATTTGCTCTGATCTGGATCAGACCAGCTGACAGCATTGCAGGAAGACCAGGAGACGTCTAGCACTCAGTTGTATCGCTCCAACTTCAATTGACGACGAACGAGCACGTTATCTACAACTCTCATGAGCTTCAGCCAGGTGCAGCAATAGTATCTCAACTCTCTGTTGTATCAATGAAAAGCGAACAAGCAAAGAACCTGTCATGAACAGAGGCGACAGTCGAATTTGAGAAGCAAAAGGATCCAGGTCTTCTCGGTGCATAGAACGCACATAGTTGTTTGGCCCCACTCAGTGTATCGAGAAACGGGATGGCAACCGACGGTCTCATGCCGCGAGTGGCGGCGCTGCTGCTGCTGGCGCTGGCGCTGACGCCTCGCGCTCAAGCGCAGCACTGCGGCCACGCGGAGGGCGAGGAGGTGCTCGAGAAGCTCGAGCGGCGCTTCGGTGCGCGTTTTTCCGGTTGAAAACGGGTCGAAAATGGCTCGAGACGTCTGACGTGCGGCTCGCTTTTCAGCGCGCTGTCTGGGCGAGAACGCGCACCCAGAGGCTCTGGACAAGCTCACGAGCGCCTTCACAACCAACGAGTGCGTGGGAATGCGCTGTATTGGAGCTGGAGAGCGTGGCGCTCATCGGGACTGGCCGCAGGTTCGACCGGCAGGCGCCGCTGGCGCTCGCGTTTTTTTCCAACTCGAGCGACGCGCTGGACGCGCTGGCATCGGTGGTCGCGACTTCACTGTTTGACGCTCCACCGGCTCCTCACGCGGTGCAGCTTGTGGACGTTGAGGAGCTGCTGTGGCATGCGAACAGCGGAGAGCGAGCTAGCAACTACGAAGTCAAGCAGGCGCTGCGCTCGGCGCTGGCTGCCCCACTGCGCTCCTGCTCGGCGCGCAGCCTGTTTGTTGTGCGGAACGTCCAGGCGCTGGACGACGCCGCGCTGCCGGTCATGGACGTCTTCCTGGACCCGCTGAATGGCAAGCGCGCGCAATTCCAGTCGGGGCACGCAGTGCTCGACTGCACAAACGCGGTGTTTCTGTTCCTGTTCCACGTCGGGACGGAGCCAAGTGCTGAGGATGCATCGAGTGCCCCAATCAATGACAGTCTGTTGTGGACTGGGAATGGGAAGAGCACTTGGCGCGAATTCCTCATGCGCAAGTGGACGCGTCCGGTGGAGACCCACGCCGCCGAGGAGTTCACACCGCAGGCTCTTGTCGGTCGGATCACGGACGGTATTACGCTCATGACCGAGTCACTCTTCACCGCAGCTGGTGACTGCCAGATTCAGTTGAGCCAACAAAACCAGCGGAGCAATGAAGCGTCCTCAGGAGATTCTAACGGCGACGATCAAGCGGTGCAGCTGTGGACGATTGTCCTCGTCGCTGTGTTGGCTCTATTGCACATAATCAAGAGCTGGAATGAGGTAACAGCGCAAAAGCGCGAGCAAAAGGAGCACCGGGAGCCGTGGGGGCCAATCAAGCGCCGCAAAGCCAAGCAGCCAAAGGCGAAAAAGAAGTAGTAGACTTCTGTTCAATTCGTTGGCATTACGAGTGCTGCACATGATGAGTTGACACTATAGGATATGATAACTTCGCGCACGAGTTCGTGGTGTCGAACCCACACAGCAGGTGCATATTGGACAGTACGGCATGTCCGGTTTCACTCATGCTGTGTTTCTTGCAGAAAGTCCCAACCTGGAAATTAAAAGCTCATTGCTGCTGCTGCTTCAAGCAGACAATGCGTGGGTCACTTGGCACGGAGAAACAGATCCGTCGCAGCAAACACGCATATATCGCAGCAGGCAGCGCCGAAACCAAAATCAAAATCTCTCGAACAGCCAAGCCCAGGTGGTGCACCAGAAAGTGTGACACCTTCCATGTCTCTCTCCTCGACGACTTGAGCACGCGTTCACGTGATGGAGACCGCAACCCACTCGCATCAGTGGGTTCTTGACGTCCGCGACTGCTGCCGCACCTTCCAGGCAGCCACACATCAAGTGCACAGTTGCGTGGTGGGTCCGCGTGTGACAGAGTCAGCTGAGTTCGTCTAAACCTTTTATATCCTATCATCTCCACACGTCAGTATATCTTTTGTTCATACTATATACCAATGGCCTGCTTTATCCTATATTTATCTCAAAAACAGTGTTTTCTACCGTTGCCTATCCGTCCACTCGTCCACCAGCTTCCTCCGCACCCTTTCGTTGCCTTTTTCCGTTCGACAGTCTCCTCCAGTCCACATCAACTAGTCCTCCCTCCCCTCTCCTCCCTCTCACCCGCACCTCTCATTCCGGACTATAACACAGTTGCAGTGCACTTTCTCGCCGGAGGTTTCCCTTGCCATTCCCCCCACCGCCATGGCGCGGCTACCGCTGCTGCTGCTGCTGCTGCTGCTGGCGCTCGCCGCCTCCAGCGCCGCCGCCGCGCTCACCGACGCCGGCGGCCTGCGCTTCTCCAGCCGCGCGGCGCTCTGCGCCGTCCACTGCCGCGCGTCGCACCGCGCGAGCGAGTGCTCGGCCTCAAACTGCGGCCGCAGGCTCCGCGAGCAGCTGGCGGCCGCCGAGCTGCAGCAGATCGACTTCCTCGAGTGCAACGGCGTGGCGCAGTCGAGCGCGGCGCTGTCGCTGTCGCTCGCGACGGACCGCGCGGTCGCCGACGTGTTCCGCGACTTCCACGGCGCGTTCTTCGCCGCCTTCGACGCGCTGCTGGCCAGCGACAGCGCCACCTTCGACGCCTGCCAGCTACAGTTCCTGCAGGACAAGCTGCTGCCGACGGCCGAGCGCGCAGACGCAGCGCCTGAGGGACGACGACCCATGCTCGTACAGCTCGCGCGCGACCAGGACGAGCGCGCCTGCATTCAGGCCATCAAGACGCTCTGGTCCGACGTGGACGAGGCGCTCACGCCGCTGCTTTCTCGCAGTGGAAACGAACGTGGAGCGGCCTTCACCGTGCTGCTGCTGCACATTGACAACCAGACGGCCAGTTATATCGGCGTGCTCGCATGCGTTCGCGCTATCACAGAACTTCCGAAGGTGCTCAAGCTGCTCCCGTTCGCGAGAAGTGCGGCTCAGCTTGGGGTCACCATGAAATCTACCGATGAGATCCCAGCTATGGAGATTCGTCTCGTCGACGGAAGTGACAGTGCTGCTGTTCTAGAGCGATTACAGTCTACTTTTGCTGCTCAGTTCGGCATTCTCAACATGTTTGAAGCTCCAAACTCTACTCTTTCATCGTCTTCTCTGTATACCAAGCCGCTCGTGGAGCTGATTACGTGGAGTCACGCAGTCGCACTCGCTGTCTCGGATTCATCTGTCGAGTGGGTCGATGTTCGTGGTTTCATATCGCAAAACGCGATCGCCGACCCAAGGTATCGCACTCGAGATCGCCGCCTCGACGAGTATGTTCACAGCTTGATCGGGATCGATGCAGCGCGTGCAGCTGGCATCCGCGGTAATGATGTTATCGTTGGAATCACGGACTCTGGATTGTATCTGAATCACGACCAGTTTGACCAAGACTCGCACAATGTTTTCGACAGCGCCAACACTAGTGCTCGCAAAGTTGTGTATTACAACGCATGGGCGGATGATACCGATCAATCCGACTCTGGCACATGTGGTCACGGCACCCATGTCGCCGGTATTCTCGCTGGAAGCTCGTACAGTGGCAATTACCCAAGTTTAGGTATTGCTGACCGCTCCCGAATCGCATTTATGGATATCGGAACACAAAGTGCATCATGTGCAGGGCAATCTGGATGCGCCGTACAGCTTGCAACTCCTGCCAGGGCAAGCGATCTGGTCGAGTCACAGATGAATGTCGGTGCAAAAATCTTCTCGTTTTCATGGGGCACGCCTGGATCTGACTACAGCTCCCAAGCTCGTGACTTGGACGAGTATATCTACCAAAATCCGGAGGTGCTAGTGGTCGTTGCAGCCGGCAATAGTGGCGAAACGGCCGAGTCGGGAACTATTTCATCGCCCTCGGGAGCCAAGAATGTTATCTCCGTCGGCGCATCTCTAAACTCTGCTGACTCCTTCAGCGACGTGTCATGTCCATCGGTGTTCAACGAGTACTCGGTTGCATCGTTTTCCTCATCCGGACCAACGACAGACGGGAGACTCAAACCCGACGTAGTTGCACCGGGAATGCGGGTCATTTCCAGTCAGTCTGGGATGCCGGGATCCACCGCGAAAACAGCAGCAACGTGCTCGCTGCAAGGCACATCACAGGCGACACCAGTGGTTGCTGGCATGGCCGTGCTTCTTTATGAATGGCTGCGAGACGGCTGGTGGAAGAACGGCGTAAAAGACAGCGAGTTCGCCATGACAACTGTGCCTGCAGCGTTGCTGAAGGCGCTTATTATTCATAGTGGTGAGCCATTGCGTCGTCGCCTGGCTGAATTCGGCACAGTGGTGTCGTGCGGACAGATTGAAAAGGAAGCAACCCCCTTAACAACGTTTCCCAACATTTACCAAGGGTACGGCAAGCCAAACCTCAACAACATTGTGGACCTCTCAACAGGCGACGGGAACGGTACAACATCTCTGTATTTTCTGCCAAACTCGACGGTGGGCAGCGAGCCGCTTGTGGCGCACAACCAGCAAGTAGTTATCTCCTTCACCGTGTCCAAGGACGTGGATCTACGAACGACACTTGTGTGGACAGACCCTCCGGGATCGGTCCGCTCAACAACACAACTCCAGCATGACCTGGATCTGTCAGTGCGAATCCGCAACGGCTCGACGAACTTTTACCCCGTCACAGCGGACAACTCCACTAACCGGGATGCTGTCAACAACGTCGAGGTCGTGCTCGTCACGTATGCCGAGTTGTTGACTGCTGCAACCAACGATGGGATTGATGTTGGTGCTTCGGGCGAGCTAGTCGTGGAGGCTGTCATTTTCGGGCGGTCAGTGTTGCTCGCAGACGCTCAAGCGTTCGCGTTCGTGGCATCCTCGAGTGCTATTGGGTCGGCTTCAGGCTACGCCGACTCGGCCGGTACGTCAAGCGGCTCATCCAGCTCTATCTGGCAACCGTGGATGATTGCGGCCGTGGGCGGTGGAGCCCTCGTACTGCTAATCGTGATCGCAGCTTGTGTGCGTTGGCGTGTGAGTCGCAAGTACAAGCGGCAGCGTGAGCGTGCAAGTGCCAACACGTCAAGACCAGCGCCAGGCTTCAACACGTTCACGACACCGCAGGCGAGCGACAAGTGCCCATTCTGCCGCTTCCGCACGACCGACGCTGTCACCATGGTCAACCATGTCGAGGCCATGCATCCAGGCACCGCGCAGCCGGTCCATCTGCTCCCAGCCACGTCGTGCCGGAGCTGCAGACCGAGGAGCCCGAGCAGCAGTGCCCGCTCTGCGCGTTCCGATCACGCGACGCCGTAATCCTCGTCAACCACCTCGAGCACATCCACGGCGAGTAGAAGCCATGGCAGTGGGCAGGACAACTTGCTGGTGGTCAGACTGACCAGGTTGAAGCAGGTACCTACAATCCCTTCCATAGTGGGACCAAGTCAGTGCGACGTCGGACTCGACGTCTGGGCTCCGTATATTATTATACACCTCAACGTATACCCATCCCATACAAACGGCCATACAAACGCGCATGCGGGTCACTTGGCGCGCTTCCGTCGGCATCTGCGCTTCTGGCTGCTCCTGGCGCTCCTCGACGCCCCCTGCGGCTCCAGCGAGCGCCTGCAACGCCTCCCGATGGACTCGCAGCGCCAGCGGCGGCTCTCGCGGTCTCCGGCGTCGCCCAGGAGCCTCGCAGGGCTTGGCGGCTCGAGTTCAAGCGGTGGCGGCTCCGGTTCGAATGGCGCGCGGCGGTGGCCGAGGACTGCGCGGCTGCTGCTGCTCGGCGCTGCGCTGTACCTCGTGGTGATGGTCTACTGGATGGGGAGGAGCCTGCCGAGCCCGGCGCTGCGGTCACGCAGGGACCGCGTGCGGTTTCAGGACGGGAACGCCGTGTACGATGACTACGACGCGCTCATGGACGGCGCGGCGGACCCGGACGACCCGCTGCCGGTAGAGGAAGGAGAGGAGCAGGACAGCGACGAGCTTGGGCCCATTGACCCACTGGACGCCATAAATCGCGGGAGACTGACCCCCAAGGAGATCCTAGAGCAGCTCGCGCGCATCCGGGCTGTCACGACCGCGCCTCCTGCGCCGGCTCCAACGAACGACCGCAAGGCACTGGAGGAGGCCAACTCGCACGCTCGGACGGTCAAGATGCTGCCGGACGACGGACGCCAGCGACGATTGCGCTGCGTTGGATGGAAAGCTACGTCGGGTTGCTCGCCGTTTGGACCGAGAGACCCGGTGAATGATGCGCCGTGCTCGCACAACATCCCGACGGGCCGATCGGGCTACTGCGAGGTGCAGGACAAGGACACGGGCGAGAGTTTCCGCGTCATGTTCGTGCACTGCGAGACGCTGCACCCCGACGCTCACTTCCGGTGCTTCGAAGCCTGGGATTTTTCCAACTTCCACCTTCAAGCCGCCGATGTTGTTCGCACACAGGTCAACGCCGTTGTGAATCGCCCCACGGCCGCCGAGAAGCAGGGCATACTCATGGTAGTCTATCCAGGACTCATTCCCAGTGCCTACGCCACAGTGCGTGCGCTGCGTGACATGGGCTGCAAGCTGCCGATCGAGATTTGGTTCAGACGGGACGAGCTTGGCGCCGACGAACACCAGCAGCGCGTGCTCCTCCATCTTAACGCTGAATTTGGGCCCATAACGCTGCGATCGATTGACCTCGAAGGAGCAAATGAGGCCGAGAAGAAGCAGGTGCCACGCGCCAAGGGCTTCGCTACCAAAATCCATGCCATCTCGCGCTCCCAGTTTGAGCAGGTGCTGTTCTTGGACGCAGACAACGCGCCAGCAAAGGATCCGACCTTCCTCTTCTCGACTACCGAGTTCATCGACACGGGAGCCCTCTTCTGGCCTGACTTTTGGCACCCAGGACACACCATCTTTAACGTCAAGGCCAAGTCGCTGCTATGGGAGCTGCTCAATCTGCGTTTCATCCGGATGTTCGAGCAGGAGAGCGGTCAACTACTCATCGACACCGCTCGGCACGCTGAGGCGCTGGCACTAGTGAGCTTTTATACATTTCATCGCCCAAATCACCTCGAGCGGCTGCGGCTCGTGTGGGGAGACAAGGACCTGTTCCGATTGGCATGGCTCAAGTCGCGGGCGAGCTTCCACATGGTGCAGACCCCACCTGCACTAGCAGGCGTGATAGTCAATGGCTCGGACTTTTGCGGACTCACCATGGTGCAGCACTCGCCAGACGGTGAGGTGCTGTTCTTTCACCGCAACGCGCGAAAGCTGAGGGGTGCAGAGTACAAGCACAAAAAAAGAAACGAAGCCAAGCTACGAGCAGTACAACGACGTGAAGCTCTTGCTCGCCGTGGTATCCCCGTGCAAGCCATGGAGAAAAAAGAGGAGGAAGAGGACGACGAAGAGATCAAGCCGCCAGACTTTCCCTCGGCTCCCGACGGGCTGCCAGATCCGGTTATTTGGACGCACCTGCTGTCCTTCAATGGGTCCCGCACTCTCGACTACGTGATCGATACGTACAATGTGGAGCCGTTCCTTCCGAAATGGCAGTCGTGCTACGGCCAACAGCATCCGGATCAGGCGCGTCACTTTCGACTTGACCAAGTGCGCGATTTGCCGTTTGCTGGGCTTGAAAACACACTCCGTCGATATGCTCGAGAGGCTGCCGTCATGATCGATCAAGACTGAGAGAATGGAGCTAAAGTACGATATGATCGATTGAATAACTTAGGACATCACTATCTCAACATATCTTCATCCTACGGTGAGGGCGTGCCAATTTTTGCGGCCTCCTTGGCAAATTGCAGGAGCGACGTCTCGAGCCCGGTAACATTCCACGCAAGCTCGGTCATGGGCGTCAGCTTGAAATGCTTCTTGTCCTGCCCGCCGTAGCACATGGACGTACGCGCCATTTTCGATGGCAATCCACGAATCCCGATCTTGTAATGCTCGCTCAAAATCCGGTACGCCTCGGCGTCGTCAGCTACGCCGTCCGGAAACGCAAAGGTCTGAATATGCGTCCACAAGCGGTCCTTCTCCTCATCCTCGGTGCCCGTGAGCTTCTTCGCGTTGCGATGCAGGAAGAGAACAGCATCCGGCCCGGCATCCGCACGAGCGTCAGGGTCGAATTGCGCCATGGTCATCCCGCAGAAGGAGCCACCTCCAAACTTCGGGTTCTTCATGAAGCCCGTTGCAGCCGCGGGGTGCGCCACCATGTGGAACGGCGTCTCGGACTTCATCCAGGCGAGACGGAACAAATCCTTGTCGCCATGGAGAAACTTGTAGTTGGCGAAATGGTTCGGCTCGTGGTATGCTAGGTACTCGAGCGCTGCCAGAGCACCGGAAGCCTTGGCGCGACGCTTGTCAATGAGAATCTGACCGCTCTCCTGCTCAAACATGTCGACGAACGGCGTGCCGACCATCTCCCACAGCGGCGAGTGTTCGTGAATGTTGAAGATGGTGCTGCGAGGGTGCCAAAAATCGGGCCAAAAGACGGCGCCGGTGGTTCGGAACGCCTTGGAGTCCGTGAAGAGGAACGTCGGGTCTCGCACCGGCGTGTTGTCGGCGTCGAGGAACAAAACCTGGTCGAAGTCGCTGTTGGCGATGGCGTAGACCTTTGCGGCGAAGCCGAGCACGCGTCCGTCAGTCACGCCCCGCAACGTGATGGGTCCGAACTCGCTCAGCAGCGACTGCACGATGGGCCTGGCCTCGGGCTCGTGTCCAAGTTCGTTCTCGAGGTACCAGAGCTCGATGGGCAGCTCACAGCCGAGGGACCGCAGCAACCTCACGGTGGCGTGGACGCTGACCAGCAGCTTGGGGTAGACGACCATGACGATGCCGTTGGCAGGCTGGGCCTCGGCCACTCGCAGCTGTACCTGGGCTTGCTGGCGGTGGAACTCGTCCCACTTGGCCTGGGCCACGACCTTGTCCAGCTCGTAGCGCATGTGCGCCATGTCGGCCACCTGGCTGCACTTGAACTTGACGTCCCCGCGGACCGTGGAGCAGTTGGCGCGCAGAGAGACCACCTCCTGGCCCGTGGCCAGGTCCTCGAGCGCGCAGTAGCCCGAGAGACCGCCGGAGAGCAGCGTGCCGCACTTGAGGTCGTGCTCGGGCTCCCGTGGGCCGTCGGGGCTGCAGCCGCCGGTCTGCCGCCACCCGAGGCACTTGTACCTGGGGACGACGATTGTGGACGGGTCCACAGGCAGCGTCCGCTCTGTGGACGGCGCGGACGACGCGGCCGCAGGTGTGGCCGCAGGTGCGGACGCAGGCGCGGACGGCGCGTCCACGCTGTCCTCACGGCTCACGAGCAGCTGCAGGCGGCCGAGCGGCGCCGCGCCGTCCCGCAGCGTCAGCCACCAGAGCACGAGCGCCACCGCGTACAGCGCGATGCCCAGCGACAGCGCCAGCGGCTTGCGGCTGCCTGCAGACGGCCGCGCGGACGGGAGTGTGGACGCGGCCGCGGACGCGCGGGAGGCCGCAGGCCGCGGACGTGGAGAGCGACCGGACGGTCCACATAGCTGTCGAGGCGGAAGATGGTGCAATGCCGAGTGCTGCGGACCATCATGCGAGCCGAAAACGCGCTCGGAACGCGGGGATCCGGCTGGACAAGCAGCCGGATGCGGACGGAGCCGCCTGCACATGTCCAACGCGGTCGGTGGATTCTGGCGTCCACAATGTGTTGCGGTTTGTATGACGGACGGATCCGAGCGCTGATTGGGCCAAAGGGGACGCGAGGAGGGGATTTGATTGGGCCAGGAGGAGAGGGTAGGGGATTAACGCACGTATCCCTGAGATGTGGAAAACGTCTTGGCTTCTGTATGTGGACGCGTGTCCCGTATACTGTATGACTATACACGTCAACTGAGACGGGCTCGCGCTGACTCGTTTGCCAGTGTAGCCATGCCTGGACTTGCATCGTTACTGTACACAATTGATCCCACCTCGCCTCAACTCTCCTGCAAGCTCAGCCTATAGCTCGCTGTCGTCAGCGTGTCCTCCGCTCACCAGCTTCGCGGCCTCTCGTCCGAGCTGTAGCAACGTCCGCTCGAGCTGCAGCAGCTCGGAAGGCGCCGATAGCAGCGAAAAGTGCGGCGACTTTAAGTCACGGTCGCCGTAGCAGTGCGCAGTCCCGAGAACAGCTGCCGCATCCTCCATGCCGCCGATCTGCACGCGATAGTGATCTCGCACGTGCTCTAGCTGTGTCTCGGATGACCGCATGGCCTGCTCAGGGTACCGGAAGAGCTGCACTTGCGTCCACACGCTGTCGACAACGTCGAGCTCGTCTCCGACCAGCTTCTTGCCGTTCCGATGCATGAACAGAATGGCTTCGGCACCGGCGTTCACGCTCGCATCTGGATCAAACTGCGCCATAGTCATGCCACAGAAAGCATCATCTTGGCCGGCCAGCCTGATCGTTGACCCTGCGGATGCAGGTGGGTGCTGTACCATGTGAAACGACGTGTTCGTCTTCAACCACGCGAGTCGAAACAGATCCTTGTCACCATGAAGCAAGTTGAGTCTCACGAAGTAGTTTGGCTCATGGAACGCAAGGTACTCTAGCACAGCGAGGGCTCCAGTAGCCTTTGCACGACGCTTGTCAATGAGAATCTGACCGCTCTCCTGCTCAAACATGTCGACGAACGGCGTACCGACCATTTCCCACAGTGGCGAGTGTTCATGAATGTTAAAGATGGTATGGAGCGGATGCCAGAAGTCTGGCCAAAATACAGCACCAGTGTCGTTGAACATCTTGGAGTCTGTGAACAGATAGGTCGGGTCTCTCACAGGGACGTTATCTGCGTCGAGAAGAGCACTTGGTCGAGCCCGCTATTGATAATCGCATGAACCTTTGTGTTATACCCACCAATCCGTCTATCCGTGACGGGGTGAATCGTTACTGGCCGTACTCCTCCACCAGCGAGTTTAGAAACTGCTCGAGTTGGAGCTGTGCGTCCCATCTCACTCATAAGGAACCACAGCTCGATCGGGAGTGTGCAGCCATGCATTCGCAGTAGCCTGACGGTCGCATGAACACTGACGAGCTAGTTTCGGGTAGACAACCATCACAATCCCCTTGGCCAGAGGTTTATCGTCAAGACCTGCCGGGACGTGAACACAGAAGATCCCATCGCGTTTGGGCGACAAGTTTGTCGAGCTCCGCGGACATTCGCGCCATCTCCGCTACTTGGTCACACGTGAAGTCGACGTCTGGTCGAACGCTCGAGCAGCTAGCAAGCATCGCGCGCACTTCTTGCTTTGTAGCAACATCTTCAAGCGCGCAGTACCCTGAAGCACCACCTTCGATGGGAATCTCGCATGGAGAGTCCATCACAAAGTCTCGCGGTCCGCTTGGTTCGCACTCTTGAGTCTCACGCCACCCGAGGCACTTGTATGTTGGCACGCGAATTGACTTGGGATCCACCGACGTCTTCTTTAAGATGTCTATTGGTTGCAAGCTCTCAATACCTGCGTGACTCCCCGCAAAGAAGTGCAAAGCACTGAAAGCTACCAACAGGCAGCGTATATAGCGCCATCCCCACTGGTGGAGGCGTTGCTTTGCGAACGACTTGCATCACAGGGGGAATCTGGTGCTCTCGAGGTCTTGTAGACGCAGGCACCACTCGCGCATGGGGGAATCCCGTCGGCCACATTCGCGCTGTTCGAGGACTTCAGCAACCAGTCGAAAGAGCTGAAGTGAGCGAGCGAAGATAACAACACTGTGAGTTGGCGAACATTTTGCGATCCACGAGTACCCGCACGAACCCGTTAGCCTACGGCCACTGACTCAGCTTTGTGGTCGGCTGATGGCCGTGAGCACGTGCCATTCCGGCCTCGACAATCATTTGGCTGTACGCAGCTTGGACAAATGGTTGGAATAGTTATAGGATTACTGTACTGTACCTGTCTGTCTCTAGTTTGGCTCTCTGCTCGCTACTGCTTGTCCGCTGCCGACTGCCACAGGACCAGCCTCAGAAGTCCTTAGTGGCAGCACTGGTTGCAAGAGACCGTCGCCCAAACGGTCTTCCACTTTGGTCGGCGCTGGAATGCTGTTGAGCTTGACCGCATCGCGTCCGAACTGCAGCAGTGTCGTCTCAAGCTCGCGAATATGCCACGGGGCTACGTCTTCTACAGCTGTAAGAGCAAAGTGCGGGGATTTCAGATCGCGATCTCCGTAGCACCGTGCAGACCCGATGACGGACGCTGCCTCCAATAGCCCACCAATCTGGATACGGTAATGCTCTCGCGTGTGAGCCCATTGGGTCTCAGGTGTTGCCATGGCCTCTTCCGGGTACTGGAATACCTGCACGTGGGTCCACGCGATGTCTTTGGCGTCATTTTCGAAGCCTAAAAGCTTCTTGGCATTGCGATGCATGAACAAGATGGCATCAACGCCAGCGTTGACGCTTGCATCTGGGTCAAACTGCACCATGGTCATGCCACAAAAGACCGTGCCCTTCTTGTCAATGTCAAGCTTCGATCCAGCTGCCGCTGGTGGATGCTTCACCATGTGGAATGGCGCACCGGCCTTCATCCAGGCGAGACGAACAAATCCTTGTCTCCGTGAGCCAGCCGCATGGTCGAGATCGGGTTGGGGAAGTGTAGTGCTAGATATTCGAGGGCAGCCAGAGCTCCAGAGGCCTTTGCACGACGCCTATCAATGAGGATCTGACCACTCTCCTGCTCAAACATGTCGACAAACGGAGTCCCAACCACCTCCCACAGCATCGAGCTCTTGTGAATGTTGAAAATAGTGTGGCTCGGCAACCAGAAGTCTGGCCAGAAGACAGCGCCAGTCTCGTTGAACACCTTGGAGTCTGTGAAGAGGTACGTTGGGTCTCGCACGGGCATATTGTCGGCGTCGAGGAACAGCACTTGGTCGAGCTCGCTGTGTGCAACCGCGTACACCTTGGCGTTGTATCCCCTGGCACGCATGTCCTTGATCTTGTGCAGCGATATGGGGCCGTACTCGTTCACCAGCGTGCGCAGAATGGGTCGCGTCACTGTTGGATCGTCAATGGAATGCCCCATCTCGCTCTTGAGATACCAGAGCTCGATTGGAAGCGTGCAGTTGTGCACTTCTCGCAGAATGCGGATGGTTGCGTAGACGCTCACGAGCAGCTTCGGGTAGACAACCATGACGATGCCGTTAACCGGGGTCTGCGGTTCTTCTTCTCGACGTAGCAGCGTGTGGTTCTGCTTCTCAACAGCATCAATCCACCGCGCCTTGGCGACCAACTGGCTCATCTGGGCTGGGATCTTGGCCATCTCCTTGGCCTGCGAGCAGCGGTACTTGATGCCGTAGCGGACTGACGAGCAGTTGGAGACCATGGCGCGAACCTCCTCGCCAGTCTCCTCATCCAGCATAGCACAGTAGCCGGAAGTAACGCCCCCTGTGATCGCCTGGTCACACGGCAAGTCCATTTCCTCATCGCGTTCGCCGTTCGGGTCGCAGTTCTTGGTCTGCCGCCACCCGAGACACTTGAGCTTGGGCACTCGGATGGAGTCGGGGTCCACGAGCTCCGGGTTGAGCACTCGCGGGTCCACGACACTCGACCAATCGCCAAAGATGCTACCGGTCGAGCCCATAGTCGGCGTGAACCGCTCCATCCCAAGCGCGGCCGACCCTCCTAGCCACCACACGAGCATGCACAGGCCGTACACAACCACGGCGAGCGTCATGAGCAGCGGCTTGCGACTGCCTGAGGAAGAAGCTGCTCGAACGTCCGCATAGCTGTGCAGCCGGATGGTCACCGGAGACGGAGACATCGGGTCCGTCGCCCCCGCCAGCAGCGACGAGCGCTCGGCGAGCCGGGCGCCTATGTCCGACATGGTGCGAGGTTTTCAGGGAATGACAGCGAGCAGCAGCCATCGGCAGCATCCTCGAGGATCAGCAGGCACGATGGCGACGTGGACAGTGCGTGGCATCGACGGCACAAGGAGATAGGGGCTGAGCCAAGCCACGCCACGGCATAAGGCAGACCAGTTGTTATCTCAGGTGAGCCACCGTGGGTGGCCCTGTTGGACACGGCGCAGGAGCTCGTTGAAGTGAACTCGACCAGCTTGCTGACCCACAGCTCTGGAGGATGCCATCATGATCACGTAGTGTCCGTCGTCGCAGCTCCGGGCGGACGGTGCTACGGTAGTGAGCTCAACACCAGGACTCGATGTGCATCGTCTGCTTGTGACGCGACAGAGGAGAACGAGCTTACGAGCGCCGCAATCCTCCATTGGGACCCTGAATCTGAGGCTGTGGCGCCACATGAGATGCGTTTGCTGTTAGATAGCTGCTGCACGCATGCGGGTTGCTAGAAAGCTCCAGCTGCAAGGTCAAGTGAGACTCTTGCAGCATCCAGCGGATGGGTTCGCTGGCTCACGAACATTTCGTCGATGCAAGCTCCATCTATTCCAGCTGCTGCAGCAGCTTGTTCTGCTCCTCGACTACGAGCGCGTCGACGATCTCGTCCAGCAGCTCGCCACCGAGCACTCGCTCGATGCCGTAGACCGTCACATTGACGCGGTGGTCCGACACGCGGCTCTGCGGAAAGTTGTAGGTGCGCACGCGCTCGGATCGATCGCCCGAGCCGACCTGCGCGCTGCGCATCGAGTGACGCTCCGAGTCTCGCTGTCTCCGCACGCCGTCGAGCACGCGCGCAGCTAGAATCTTCATGGCCTTTGCCTTGTTCTGGTGCTGCGATCGCTCGTCCTGCACAGCCGCCTGGATGCCCGTAGGAATGTGCGTGATGCGCACAGCCGACTCGGTCGTGTTGACATGCTGTCCACCGGCACCACTCGCGCGGTACACGTCAATGCGCAGGTCCTTGGGGTCGATCTGCAGGTCGATGGCCTCGGCCTCTGGCAGCACCACGACCGACACTGCGCTCGTGTGCACGCGCACATCGTTGACCGGCACACGCTGCACGCGGTGCACGCCGCTCTCGAACTTCATGCGACCATAAGCACCGCGGCCCGTGATGGAGCACACGCACTCCTTGACGCCGCCCAGGTCCGTCTCGGACATGCTGAGCACCTCGAATCGCCAGCCCTTGGCCAGCGCCACCTTCTGGTACATCTTGAGCACGTCGCTCGCAAACAAGCAGGCCTCGTCGCCGCCCGTGCCCGCGCGGATCTCGACGATCGAGCTGCGGTCGTCCGCAGCATCTCGCGGCAGCATCAATCGCTGCAGATACCGAAAAGCGTCAGCATGTCGGTCCCCTCCCTCGTGCTTCACGCCGTTCAACAACGCACCGTGACCTGCGCCTCGAGCTCGGCCACCTGCTCCAGCAGCTCTCGTCGCTCCTCTTCCGCCATGCGGCGCAGCTCTAGTGCGTCTGCGTCCGTCTCCTCTCGCTGCTCCTCAATCATCTGCAGCGCCGCGTGAGTTGACGCACCACCACCACCACCAGAAGGACTTCAGCGCTGTTGCGCACCTCCTCGAGCTCCTGGATGGCCACCTGCTTGTCCTTGAGCTCCCTGGCCGCCAGCACCTTGGGCTCCATGTCGGCCATCTCGATCGACAGGCTCGTGATGCGCTCGGCCGCCATGCTGCCGTCGTTGTGCGACAGCTCGGCCGACAGCTCCTCGTAGCGCGCCGACAGCAGCTCCATCTGGCTCAGGATGGACGCGTGCAGGGCCATCCCGCGGCCCAGCGGCGGAGCCAGCGCATGCCCAGCCGCCAGTCGCAGCCGAGGCGACGCACGAGCCGTCGGCCGAGCGCCAGCCAGCAGCAGGCGAGCGGCACAGGCGCGCAGCATCATGTGAGACCGAGGGTGGTCACAGTGCGACACTTTGGATGGTCGCGGCACGACTCGGCAGTACCGTACATGAATCCGATGAGGACAGATGGCACATGCTCGGCACCGCTCATGGCACGCAGACGCCGATCCGACGGCTGTGGACGCGAATCGAGCGCTGCGGCAGCGTTGCAACGGCGTTGACGAGGCCTCGAGCCCATTTCCAGGTCGGACGGAGCCATGGCGAGCTCGGGGGCTCGCGTGGTGCGCGTCGCGAGATTCCAGACGCTCTTCGCCGTCGTGGGGCTCTACGCGTTGGGCTTCGTGGTCTACATGGCCGTCTCCACGAGCTCCAGGACGCTAGAGAGCAGCAACTCGTTGCAGATGTTCCCGATCGCTGCGAGCCAAGTGCATGCGGGGCGGCACGTGCGGGAGTTTGGCGGCCGCCACGCGATCGGCAACGACTCCGAGGACAGCGGGATGCTCGGACGGAACTTGCGCTGCCTTGGATGGAAGCAGACTGAGAACTGCGACCCCAACACGCCGGTCATCTCCAATCGCAACCGCACGTGCGATCAATATGTGCGCGGAGCCGTGCCCGGCTACTGCCTCATGGTCGACGAAGACACCGGCGAGGAGGTGCGAATCATGCGCACCACGTGCGACAGCGTGCGACCGGACGTCGTCTTCACCTGCCGCCACGCAGGCGAGTTTGCCGACTTCCAGCTCGCTGTCAATTCGCTCGCCAAGAAACTCAGCTCGGGTTTGCAAAAGCTCAACTCGACGGACGTCGGCAGCACCAACGCATCCGAAATGACAGGCCAGCTCAACATTACCCCGATACTTCCCACCGCTCAGAAGGCGAATGCAACGGATGGAATTGTCATGGTCGTCTACCCAAAGCTGCTGGTGAGCGCGCTGGCATCTGTCCGAGTGCTGCGCTCGTCGCTCAACAGCTCGCTGCCGATCGAGATGTGGTACTCGCCAGCCGAAATGCGCGATGCAAACGTGACGGCGGATCAACTCGAGTGGCTCTTAAGGAACGGATCAACAGCGGAAGCGCAGCTTTACCTCCGACCGCTACCAACGGAAGATCCGCGTTACCACAAACGTATCACGGGCTTCAACACCAAGGTATTTGCCATCTCAAACTCGCAGTTCGACAACGTGCTCTTCCTTGATGCAGACAACGTGCCAGTGCGAGACCCGCGCTATCTCTTTGCTACTCGCGAGTTCCGCGAGTTCGGAGCCATCTTCTGGCCCGACTTTTGGCATCCAGATCACACCATCTTTAATGTGAACAGTGCGTCGCTGCTGTGGGAGCTACTTGACATGCCCTACGTCGACATGTTCGAGCAGGAGAGTGGTCAGCTACTCATTGACAGGCGACGAGCTCATGCTGCACTTCGAATGCTAAACCTGCTCGCATTTCACGAGCCGAACATCTTCGTCCGACTCAAGCTAGCACATGGTGACAAGGACTTGTTTCGACTGGCATGGCTAAAGACGCGGACGCCGTTCTACATGGTGCCACATCCTCCTGGTACGGCTGGAACGTTGCGAGACGATAAGTTCTGCGGTATGTCGATGGTCCAGGCGGATCCGAATGGCGACGTGCTGTTCCTGCACCGCAACGCCAAGAAGCTTACGGGTGGACGAGGATCCAAGAGCAAGCCAGATGAGCTCATCTGGACACACTTACAGCGATTTCAGTATCTTGGACGAGACGTTGACGCTCGGCGGATTACTCCAGCGTCAACCGCAGTCATTGAGCCGACGACTCCTCCTCCAACTCGAGCTCCAGGTGTTAGAGTGAGGTCTGGGAAGCTGGATATGCTGTACGAGTTCATGAAGCGCAGCTATCACGTGGAGATCTACAACGGAGCGCCGCAGTTTCCCCCCACGCAGTGGTGCTATGGCCAAATGACGCTCTTGACTCCTCGCTACAAGACCATCGAGTGGGGAAAGACTGCGTTTCCCGATATCGAGAGACAACTGCTGCAGTTTGCGAGCGATGCGGTGGCAGAACTGCCTACAGAGAAGAAGGTGGCCGTCATGGCAGCGCCAATCAAGCTCAACATTCGGCTTGGCGGCAAGTAGTTCGTCCAGTACATGGTATTTATGCAATCAAGCGACGGGCGTTCAGCCCTGGCACCAGCGAGTAAAGATGGAGACGATGGAGACGACAAAGGCGAAGGAGACGGCGGTGATGACAGACAACCCAAATCGCGCGACTTTCAAACGTTCCGTGAGTGGAAAGATCCACTGGCGTTCGCAAGCGGGCGCTGGTGGAGTTTCATAGCCATCTCACGTCCCGGGACGCGTGCCCATAACCACTGCACCGAGATGCCAGTACGGGATACCTCTTGTGCACTAAGGGTTCTGAATGAATTTCTCTCGCCGCAATTGCTGGCCTTCGTGAAGTGGATCCATCTCAAACTTTCGTTGGATACTCTGACGTGATCGCATCTCAGCGCAGAATGAGGTCCCTTCACGATCGCGCAGGCATACGCGACAATGCGTTGGACACGGCTGTGCACGGGCATTCCGATTCCAAGTGCTGCAAAACGTCAGGTCGAAAGGCCCACGGTGGCGAAACAAAGGAGGAAGAACCACTGTTCGGTTTGCTGCGCAGAACGCAAATGCTGGCCAACGGACATGTCGGCAAGCCGCTCCTCATGTGGGTGGCCATGCTCATTTACGGAGTCTGCACGACTCTGTGGTGGTTAGGTGGCTCGTTTCGAGGCGATAACTGCGAGACGCTCGAAGGCGCTTCGCCTCAGGCTGCTGTCGACCCACGGACGTTGGATTCGTCTCTAATCGACCCACAGTCGATCCATGTTCCCAAACTCACGTGTCTTGGGTGGCGCGAGACCAGCACGTGCGCTGGCATTCAGAATATCCAACCAGTGGAGACAAACAGATCGTGTGATGCGCCGATCATCGGTGGGATGGCTTCGGGATACTGCATGATGTTGGATGAAGCAACCGGAGAAGAAGTCCAAGCATTCTCAGTGAACTGTTCGTCTGTCATGCTTGGCCAGCGTTTTCGGTGCCGCCAGGCAGCAGATATCGCCAAGACGTCAGCCGAGCTCGAGCGTGCAATTGCCCAAGCGAAATGGAACAACGCGATTGAGACGCAGAATCAAGCAACGCTGCGGCGCATGGATGAGCTGCAGACTCCAACCAGCGGGATTGTCATGGTCGTCTATCCCAAACTACTGGTGAGCGTCCACGCAACAATCCGTCTCCTTCGCACGGTTCACAAATGCGCACTACCAATTGAGGTTTGGTACCTCAAGAGCGAGATGATGCGCGGCAGCACAGTACCTGTGGAGACCCAGCCTGTTCTGCAGTCGCTTGTGAACGATTATGGACCCACTACGCTTCGACAGATCAGAGATTCTCGCGCAAGGGGGTTCTACGCAAAGATTTATGCGCTCTTGAACAGCGAGTTTGACCAAGTACTGTTTCTTGATGCCGACAACATGCCCGTGAGAGATCCAGCATTCCTGTTCACAGAGAGCAAGGCGTTCCAAGCCACTGGAGCCGTGTTTTGGCCGGATTTCTGGTTGCCACCGCACACGATTTTCAACATTCACGAGCAATCTGTGCTGTGGGAGGTCATTGGTATGCCGTTCGTCGACATGTTTGAGCAGGAAAGCGGCCAGGTGCTTATCGATAAGCGTCGGGCAAAGGCTTCCGGGGCATTTGCAGCTCTTGAATATCTAGCATTCTACCGGCCAAACTACATTGCAGCTATGCAGATGGCGTACGGAGATAAAGATCTCTTTCGCCTCGCGTGGATGAAAGCTGGAGCGCAGTTCCATATGGTACCTCACCCACCGGCAACAGCGGGATCTACATTTGAAGGGGTGGAAGGCACGGTCTTCTGCGGGATGACTATGGTGCAGTTCGATCCAGATGCAAGCGCCAATGCAGGCCCGGAGGCAATTCTGTTCATGCATCGCAACTCCAAGAAGCTCACGGGGGAAGAAGAGGAAGACAAGGACGTTGTGTGGACGCACGTTCAAGTCTTCAAATACCCGGAAGAAGCAATGGCGACTCCTGCGATGCAGTATGAGCACGCTCGCAAGTTCTATCGCATCGAGTATGGAGGAATGTCAGACGTCGCAAAGATCGTCCGATGTAATCAGTGCTACGGCGACCGCAACCTCAAATCGCCTTACTTCCAGCTGACTCCAGTTGATGAAGTGGGTGCATCCTGGCACATTCGTGATCTAGAGACTTCATTACTGCGCTTCGGTCGGGAAGCGATGGAGCTGCACACGCAGTTGCAGCCAAGTTAGGTTCCTGTAAATTAGCGCAACACAGATTTCTGAACTCCATCAGGTCTGAACACTTGAGTCCATGCTGCACCGAATGAGATAGTGTAACGTCACTAGCACCGAAGTCCGTGGCTGATTCCTATGAATGAGCACAAACTTCAACTGCCTACAGGACAGTTTGGCACGCACCTCGAAGGTGGTTCGTCTCACCCAGAGCAGCTTTCTTGCTTGCGACCTTGAGAACAGGTTCACTTCGGGTTGGAAAGAGGAGATCTCAATAAGGCTTCTGAGAGGACTGAGAGCATATTCGCTGCTCAAGAATGCGTTCAAGACGGGCTTCTAACGCGAGCGCTGCGCCAGAGATACCGCTCCGATTGCCTAGACGTAGCTCTGGTGTTACACCAGGGATGATGATCTTTTACGCGTTGTGCCTCACAGCCTTTTGGTGCCTACAGTTCTTCTTGATTGGTGGGATGGAGAGTACGACCGATGAGCTCGAAGCGTTCTTCAAGTTCACAGGTCCTCTAGTAGATCCACAATCGATTCATGAGCCGCAATACAAGTGTATCGGATGGCGCCAAACAACTGAGTGCGACCCGAATGGACCGGCAGACACCGAAATGGATGACGAATGCTCAACTTCGATCGAAGGAACTGCATCAGGGTATTGCCTCCTGGAGGATCTCGACTCCGGTACAGAGGTCCAAAAGATGCTTACAACGTGCACTACAATACGTGAGGATGTGTCCTTCACGTGCAACCAAGTTGCCGAAATGGCGCGATTTCCAGCTCAGATCGAGAAAGCAATGACTCAAGCGCGCTGGGACTACCGGGAGCAACTACGTGCTCAACTCGAGAGACATCGATGGTCAATCAAACACCCAAAGCCCTCCAACGGTATCGTCATGGTGATCTACCCCAAGATGCTCGTCAGCGTACATGCCACCGTCAGAATGCTTCGCACATACGGATGCACCCTACCCGTCGAGCTATGGTACATGAAAAGCGAAATGGGCGACGACGCACCAGCCAACACACGACCCATCCTGAAATCGTTTGTGAACGAATACGGACCTATCGCACTCCGAGCCATCGACGACGACCGCATCCGAGGATTCGCCACCAAGGTCTACGCGCTCATCAACAGCGACTTCGACCAGGTTTTGTTCCTCGACGCAGATAACGTCCCTGTGAGAGACCCGACCTATCTGTTCACAGACTCCAAAGCGTTCCGAACCACGGGCGCGGTCTTTTGGCCCGACTTCTGGCATCCTCGCAACACCATCTTCAATATTCACGAACACTCGCCGCTGTGGGAGATGGTCGGCACGCCGTTTGTGGACATGTTTGAGCAGGAAAGCGGTCAGATCCTAGTCGACAAACGTCGCGCGAAGGCTACTGGTGCTCTCGCCGTACTCGAGCTACTGGCGTATCAGGAGCCAAACCACTTTGCGAGTCTCAAGTTTCTTCACGGCGACAAGGATTTGTTCCGGCTCGCGTGGATGAAGACGAACACGTCGTTCCACATGGTGCAGCACCCACCTGCTTCTGCCGGTTCCAAGGTCGAGACGGAAGCGGACGGTGTCGTGTATTGCGGGATGACCATGGTGCAGTTTGATCCTGATGCGAGCGTGGATGCTGGAGCCGAGGCGATTCTGTTCATGCACCGAAACGCGAAGAAGTTGAGTGGATTGGAGGATGTGGAGCGCGACGCGGTGTGGACGCACTTGCAGTTGTTTTCGTTCCCGGAAGCGTCGATGGTGACGGCTGAGGCGCAGTACGAGCACGTGAGAGAGCACTATCGAATTCAGATCGGAGGGCTAGCGGATCCAGCCGCGATGCTTCGTTCAAGCATGTGCTACGGGGATCGCGACTTGAAGTCCCCCCACTTCACGCTGTTAGAAATTGCCGACGTGTCGGCATTCAACATTCGCAAGCTGGAGTCGACTCTCTTGCGCTTCGGTCGCGAAGCGTTGAATGAGTCGAGTGTCATCAGTGGAGCTGATGATCGGCATAAATGAAAAGAGCAGACACGAAGCGTTGTTGGGGATAAATATATTGATTCGTCGTGTGCTTCCTCTCTAGTAAGCTGTACTCGCATTCGCCGCGGGTGGAGCTCTTTACCACCCGCTTGGGGTGGACGGCATGAGATTGTTTTACAAGCTGCGCGGTCCCGCGACGCCCTGCGAGTCTCGGCGCTCAGCGAATGAAAGACGGCGGCTGCTGTTGCTACGCTGGAGACCGCCACGCGTGAGCGGGTAGCTGCGGTACTTGGCGAGCGGCGCGCGCTGCGGGATGTCGAGCGGAGACGTGGCTGCGTCGTCCATCATAAAGCTCTCTAGCGGCGAGCTGGGGACTTGCAGAAAGTCGGCGAGCAGCGAGAGCACAGGGCAGCCGCGGGTTTGGCAGATGGCTGAGGCGCGGTCGCTGCAGAGGTTGAGACGCATGGAGAGCCGCAGGAAACAGTCGTCCAGGTCGTTGGCGCGCGCCTCGAGCGCATTCTTGGTGTGCAGCAGGCGCTTCTTTGGGAACTTGTCGCCCTCAAGGCCCTCGAGGAAGTGGACGTGCTCCTCGCACGTGCCCGAGGAGCCGATGCGCTCGCAGAGCGCCATCCAGAACTCGCGCAGCTCGCTGTACCGCCGCAGTAGCTCCCACCGCGCCGAGGCGGTGGACAGCTGCAGCACGTAGAGCCACGTGCCGTCGCTCGTGAGCCGCAGCTCGGCCACGGACACGCGCAGCGTCGCCAGGTCCAGCGGCTGCGACCTGAGCCCACGGAGCGCCAGCGCCTTGCGCGAGTCCAGCGAATGTCGCGGCTGCATGAGGAGCGGAGAGGGAGCTGGCATTGGGCTTGGGGAGTTGGGGGAAGCTGCCAGTAGAGTCTAATGGAGCTGCTGGGCTAGTGGAGCTGGTGATGGAGCTAGTGATGGAGCTGCAGGAGCTGCAGGAGCTGCTGGAGCTGCGTGGTCCGGAGCAAAAGCGGGAATGCAATGCGGACTCGTCGGCGGTTGCAGAGACTTCGGAGCTGCTCGATCGGTACGGTACGAAAAAAAAGGTCCCACGGCTTGTAATCGATTTGTAATCACTTACGCGTAGTATATGTGTACTGTAGGTTAACGACAGGGGTAGGGCCTGGCACCGGACGCGCAGAGCCGGGACGGAGGGATTTGTCTGATTGGCGGAAAAGGATCCCGCGGCCCAATCAGATCGCAGACGGGCCGTGGGACGCTACGGTATACAGTTGAACTTGGCGGGCAGACGCGCGAGCATCGACTGGTGCACGCCGCGCTAAACTGTAGGATACAGCGCTGGCTGGAGCCATAGAGTTCGCCGCAGGTGAGGCCTGGGTACTGGCGACTCGCTCCTTGTGTTTGCTTTTTTTTCGAGGCGCAGAGAGGCCGGAGCGCAGGAGAATGGAGCAGGAAGGAGGGACCGTGCGCATCTTCTGGGACGGATGCCGATCAGCTCGCCCGCGCGGGGGAGCTGGCTTCGCCGGTGCCACACTCGTGACCGAATGTTTCGGAATCCTGACGGTCGGAGCTGGGAACTCCTGTTTGTACCGTAGATGTTGCAAATTTGGCTTGATCGTGCGTGTCTATTGGCTACTGTATATCGGTACCTGAAAGGTCGCGATGCATTAATTTGACTGAATTTTTGTAGTTCGCATATTTTCATAGTGAAAGCAAGAGAATCAGACACCGACCGTCTCACCGCGCCACGCGCGACTCGCCAATCTCCGCGATGAGCTGAGCGCGTTTTGCTGCAGACAAGCAGCAGCACTGGAATGTCCAAGCCTCGCTGTCCATCTTCCTCCCGGCAATGCAGCCAGCCCAGCCCAGCCAGAGACGTTTCATTCGCGTCGCAGAGATCCGTGAGACTCTCATCTATCGATTCCGCACAGGTGGTGGTCCTACCTGGCTGCGTGGAGCCGAGTAATCCGCGTTTTGATGGTGACAACCAGCAACTAGCAGCGACCAACTGGTCGAGACTCACACGCATGGCGCCACTGGGTCAGGGCAATCACGATTCGGTCAACTCCTCTGCCGGAAGCGCGATGAGGCCAAATCACCGGCTGGCTGCCGCTTGGGCCGACAGTAACAATGGCACATGCGCACCCAGCTGGTCGGGTCGCATGACGCTCTCTATCTGGCAAATGACGCGACGCTGGAAAGTTCCGCAGTTCTGCAGTTGCGAGCATCGGCTGGCCGGCCTTCAAGCTAGCCTCCGCCCGCATCTGGTGATCGATCGATCCCTCGGGCTCCCACCTGGAGCGACCATGCCTCTGCGCCACGTTGAAGTCTCGTGTTACTATCGAAACAGATACCATCTGTGCTCTGGCGATGGTGATGGGACTTCGAAGCCAAATTGCATGGAGACTTAGCGGCAGCGGCGGAAAGATCGCTGCACCGACTGTTCATGACTAGCTACTCTAGTCCTAAACACACTCTTGCATCACCTCTCCGGCCATGCCGGTGGCGCTGGCTGACGTGTTCGATGTGGAGGCGGCCGAGGCTCCGTACCAGCGGCTCGTTGCAGCTCTCAACCGGCAGGAAATGCTGCTAGAGCGGCTAGATGCGCGACTGGATGCTCTTGAGCGACATCACGAAGCCACTTCTCGCGCAGTAGCTAGAATTGATTCCGAGAAGGTCGCTTCGCTGCAGAACGAAATCACCATGCTCGAAAGCAGCGCGGAGCGTGGTCGACAGGAGCTTCGGAAAGAGTACCACGAGCAAGTTAGCCGACTCGAGGCTGCTGTAAGTGAGAAAAGTGACCGTAAAGAGGTGCTGGATGCTATCGGACGGGTCGAGCGAGGGACCGTCAAGCTCGGATTGGAGGTGCGTCGGCAATCGTGGCTGATAAATCGAGCACATAAGGAATCAAGAAGAACTTATCCCACCACTGCTGTACGACGCCCCAGATTCGCGCAGAAGCTGCGAGTTTTGACCTTGTCAACAAGTTCGTTGCTGACGCTTCGTACTCTGCTTGAGCAACAGTCAGATGCACATATCACTAACCTCCTTGCAGTCTGCAGGCAAGCCAGAGCCTTCTGCATGAGCGTTTGGAGACTATGGACCGTCGGCTCGACGGGAAAATCGACAAGGTCCGCCACCTATTTCTAGCTAACCAAACTGGTGACTGATCCAGCCAACCCACGAATTTTAGACAGAAGCCGCAAGAATGAGCGCAGCTCTAACGCAAATTCGCGAGTTTCGACCCATGGCGGCACAAATGACAGCACGCATCGAGAAGCTCGAGACCGAATTCATGTTGTTGACAACGAACGCTGAAGAGACCAAGCACCTACTCGATGTTCACTCAAGGGAGCTTTCACGCGTAGATGGGCTTGCTAGTGGAAACAGAGTTCGCACTTCTGAAATTGAGCATGAGCTACTCCACGTCTTGGCTCCACAAGTTCAATCAATTCAAGATCAAATGGCGGCTTTCAATGGGAGACGCAACAAAATGGGCCGCGCTCACGGACAAACTAGACGAAGAGCTGAACTCCCTATCTTCGCAATTTTGCAAACAAGCAACTTCCTTTGCGGACAGCGCACAACATCTGCTAACAAGTATTCAGGTATCCAACCAATCGAGAAAATGTGTGACTAAGTTTTGTTTATACTTATCTCAACACTCCAATGTTCAGGTGGTCAAGGAAGACATCATGTTGCTCCGAGATCGCAGCAACGACACGTGGCGTAACATCACAAAATCTCTTACAGACCGACCGAAAAATGAAGCAGTGCAAGTGCTAAACGAAAAGGTACAGCGTCTTGATCATCAATGTGAGGCACTAGAACGACACGCAGCAGTCAGCGCACGATTTCTAGACTGGTTCGCTACTCGCGGGGAAGCCCACGAGCACAACATGCGTATCGTTGAAACGCAGCTCGGACGAATCACTGTTAGCTCGGATCCGCAACGTCGCGAGCCATTTGGAGGTAACGTAAGGTTTTCTCCATCAATATAGCGATGCATGCATTATTTCGAAGTTCAACTCGTTGTTGTTGCTTCTTCACTTATCTCGGCTATGTACGAATGCACGCAGTAAATGTTGTAGTGATGACACTTCGTTTTCAGCTTTATCGACATGTTCTCCACCTCGGGGCTCACCATCGGCTTTGGATGCTGTATGTGGTGGTTGAGGACGACGTGAACCAGGCTTTTGCGAGCTAACCTGTCCATAGAGTTCTTCAAGCTCTGCTTGTCTCTGAGCCCGAACCTGAGCAGCCATGCGGTGGTTCATTCCTCTTCGAGGTTCAGCAGGCGCTGATGGTCCAGGACCAACGTCTTCCGGTCTTGGGTTGTCATATTTAGTTGCTGCTTCTTGATCCGCTTCTGAGGTCGTTTTGGAGTGCAATTGGGCTTCAATTGGCACGTAGAGGGACTCATTCGGAGTGTTCAGCGTAAATCTGGTTTGAGATATTAAACTCCCAACTCCCCCCACGGCCAATGGATCGGACGAATTCCCAACATCCGCTCCAAATTGAGATGAATCTGTTTCATCTGCGTTGTTGTTGTTACTTGCCCATGGGGTCTCGTTAATCGCTGGCGATTTGATGTGCAATGGAAGCTCGCGACTCACTGTCGGGATTCGGATTTCTAGAGAAGCTTTTTGCTTTGTTATTCGCTGGCTAGCTTGCTCTCGATCGTCTTCACACCGTTGAGTGGAATCACATTCTTCCTTTAACAAGTAAAAGCCGGGCTTAACTCCTCGATAGATTGCCTGCAGGCGCTCTTGCTCTACTTCAAATAGCATCTCGGTATAGTCTTTATTCATTTTGTCACGATACAACCGATCATCCAGGTATACTTCGTCCCCGCAACGAGCTTTCAGCTCATTCATAGCCTCAATGCATACTTTGGTCACTGCATTCAGGCGACAAAACAGCGCATCACGCTGCCTTTGCTCTTGAAGGCGATGGGTTGAGAGAGAGCGAAAGTGACGACGAGGATCACTAGCAACAAGTTCAAATGCTCGAAGTTCTGCCAGCACGCCTTCTCGTTGCTGCACAAATCTTGTTGCCTGCTCCCATAAAACGACGGCAATAGGAAACCGTTCATAATTGTCTGCGTGAGTATACTTTAGCACGAGAGCAAGCTTGGCACGAGCTCGCATCTGGAGGGAAGAAAGAACAGAGTCCATGCGCTTTTGTAGATCAACACGGAGTGGTAGGGGAGCATGACTATTTTGTAGAGGGTTTTCGCTGGTTTGTGCACTTTCGCCGGCACTTGAGTTATTACCGGAATGCTTATCTGGCGATTGGTGACCGTGCATGGCCTCGAGATGGCGCTGGATAATGGCTTGCTTCGCTGCTTCATCATTGACTAGTCTGCTCATGCGCTTTTCGTGCTCTCCCGACTGCGTCAGGCTGTCTAGCGCTCGCTTTCGAGCAAGCGTTGCTTCTGTTTCAGGGTCCGATGGATACGTCGCAGTTGAAGCTGTCAGAGCTGACGTCCGACGAGATGAGGAGTCAAACGGCTTGGTCTCAGGCCCTTGATCGTTATCATTATCATCAAGTTCTTCATCACTGATCGTATTATTTTCTTCGGGTACACCACCTTTCCCTCCTCGACGGGGAGAAGTGCTTGTATGAAAACTGGACTCTGGCACAAAAGTTGAGCCTGCGTACGGTTCCAGGGATGCATTTCGCCCCGATACCATGGGAGAAATTGGAGCCGATAGCAAGCTTCGAGCACTAGGCATGGCTCGAATACTGACGCTATTGGAGCGCATTCGCTTCCTTGCTTCTGTAAATTGTGTGAGGCTGATATCCTCTACTCTCCTCTGATCAACCGGTGACTTGGGGGAAAGCAAGGCGCTTGCTTCTGCAACGAAAGCTACGGTGTCAATCTCGCCCACCTCTCGTTTTACTGGGCTCGTAGGAGGAGTGATTGCATTTGCCCGTGACCTCCCACGACCGTAAGCTCCATCTAGGAACGGATGTCGATGGCAGACTGAGCGCAGACCAGCCATGCTTAAAAGGTTGGGTTTGTCAAAAAGCATACGAACGGCTTCCTGCGAAGATGGTGATAGGTAATCGACAAATGCACGCGTATCTGGAAACGGCGGAGCCCACTCTTCCCGCACAGCATCGTGACTCGACTGCATCTCGAATGCAATTGGTTGTGCCCACTTGATTCGAAACAAACTCGCAACATCGCTCGATCCTGATGATCCGTCAGATCGCAAGTTAAAGGATGGATAGTACTGGAACGGACTTGTCCTCTTGTTGGGTTGGGTGCGTGATATGACTCTTGCTCGACAGGACAATATTGGCTTTGATCTGGTTGGAGCTTGACGAAATCCGTTGATGGAGCCTCCTCTTCGTTCTTCTCGGTTGCATCACTGTTCTTTCCGCCCATCGACGACAAACCTTGCTGTAAAGCCTCTTGACGCCGGCTGTGAGACTTTGCAAGCTGCCTTTCAATTGCCAATACATTCTTTGAAGATGCCAATGTCGAGATCATTTGCGTCCTCCGCCTCCCGTTAACAAAAACTCCTGGCGAGGAAACTGGACGTTCAGAAGGCGGCTGTGGTTGCTGTGAGGTGGTCTGGGTAGAGGACTTCCCCCCAGAGAAAAGACGAAGTAGCAATGTTTCAAATGCAGTTTTGGATATTGTCAATAACTTCACGGTCGCGGATGATGAAGTCAGAGTATAGGGCCATCGCTCGCCTGCACGAATCATACCAATTTCCCCTACGCAGGCTGGAGCTAAGAGAGATGTAGAAGCGACCTTGCCTGTATCTGATTTAGGTGTTAGATCAGTTTCATCGTTTGTGATTTTTCTGCTTGGCTCCATTGTCGTGCTCGCAGCAGACTCATGCTCATTTCCAGGCGTGTCCGGGAAAGGAGCTTTGTCTCTCTGTGTGCCTACAATAAGCTCTCCCTCAACCAGCACAATAAGCTCTTCGATCTCATTGTCAAAAACGCACACAGGCTGTCCTTCGCGAAGATATCGCCACTTCATAATCCGTAAAACTTCAAGAAGCTGCTCAATTGACAGTCCTGCACCAAACATTACCGAGCCAAGCAGCGCGGTCACAGCGCTTCGCAATATTCGCGCAGTATCTTCCCTCGACAAACTGTTTTCAGGAGGCTCGCGCCAGAATGGGAAGTTTTCGCGACTTCTATGATACAGAAACGCTGTGATCTTGTCCTGCACATGCTCTGCCTCTGTCGCTACAAGTGCAGGAGCAGATAATGGATAGAATGAATATTCATTCTCCTTTCCAGATAACGCTGAAGAACCTTTTCGCTCGCATTCGGCGTCAAGCAGGCGCTCCAGTGATCTCATCTTGAAAGCATGGGCGGACGAAACACGCTCCCTTTTGACTGCAGTTATAGGTGGCGCACTTCGAGCGCGTCCTCGTACAGGTTCGTAATTGTTAACCCCTGCCGCCAGTGGTTCTACGACAAATCTGCTTGAAGATGTAGCGTCAATTCGCTTGTTGGTATGCCCGGTCTCCTCACCGACAATACTGAATACACTGCTCGCGCGATCCCTTCCGCTTCCGTCGGCGTCAGAGTTTACCATTCTTTCTAGAACACCGTCGATCGTCACCTGCCTTCTTAGCTCAAGTCGAAAGACCGACTCAAGTCGCACTGTATTAGCATCAAGTGACAGTGCTCCGCGCGAGATGCTGCGCATCACAATACTCTTCACACGCTTGTAGACTTCCTCACCCATGGCGCACGCGACCCGGTGGAACTCCTGCAGTATTCGGCGCGCCACGGGTCCGTTTAGGGCCACTCCCGTTGCTGCTTTCATTCCTGCGTTGCCTTCCATGCTGGTCTGAAGTCCTCCTGACATCTTAAAGTTCATAGAGCCAAGCTGCTGCTCGCGCTCTGCTTGCTGCCGAAGCATGAGCGCGCCAACGACCTGCAGCAGCTTTCGCAACGTGGCCGGCTCCAACCGCACCTGGCGGACCATATCCACTACGTGCAGCTCTAATTGCTTCCTCCACGTCACTTCCCTCTCGACAGCTTCCTCTCCTTCGCCTCCTTCGCCGTCATCCGATGATACCGAGCGAAATCCGCGGTCCTCGCGAGCCGCCGCCACTCGTGCGTCCACCCTCTCCGGCAACGCCACATCCACGAGCGAGTAGTTGCAACGCCGGTCATCTATAGACGCGCGTTGGGCCGAAGCGGACGCTGCTCTCGCAGTCACAGAGCCCTCCATGGCCGTCGCCAAAGTGTAGCCATGTCGCTCCAGCGTCGCGTCGTTTCGCGTCCCTCCTCTATGATTGGCCAAACCCCAACTGTTTCAACCTTCCATTGGTCCAACCGTATCGCATCGTTATAACTCACCCTAACGTCCATTCTGACTAGTGATGGCAAGCGTCGACTTCTGGTGGGCAGGTCAGCCGCTTGGGCTGTCGCTGGCGCAGCCCCAGCGCTCCGACGACGCCTTCTACGAGGTCCAGTGGGGCCCCGAGGGCCCGCTGGGAGTCTCCTTAAGCGCGGACGCGCTCTCGAGCCGTGTGGTCGTCGTCCGGTCGTCTCGTTTGGGCGTCGAGGTCGGCGACGTGTTGCTGCGCGCGAGCGGCCTGGAACTCCGCGGAGACAACTTGGAGGACGCCATGGCGACGATGGCGAGCCTCCACAACGTGCCTGGGCAGCTGGTGGAGCTGCAGTTCGAGAAGAAGCCGATGCCGGTGGTCGTGAGCTCCCTGGACCCGCAGAGTCCAATTGCAAAGCTCGGGGTGTCCGGAGACACCAGCTTCGAGCTGCTGAGCGTGAACGACCGCCCGGTCAGGTACCTCGAGATGGACGAGCTGCACCAACTGCTGCTGAAGCTGCCGAAGCCGTGTCTGCTCCGCTTCCAACAGGTACAGGGGGACCAAGTCTCAAGGGAGCAGCAGACTGCATCGGCAGCTCAAGATCCCAATTTTCAGCGCCAGCGATCCAAGAGCCAAAGCGCCAAGGCGGCTGCCGCTGCAGCAGGACTCGCGATCGCGGCCGCCATGTCCGTCACGTTGAGTTGATCGAAGATGACCATGGCCAGCGGTAGTGTACAAACCCCTCCAAGACCAGTTGGCTTGCTCGTAATGCATTTCGTGTATCCACTCGACAACTCCCGCCACCAGGGGCTTCTAAACGTTCAGGGCACAACCATGCAGAGGGCTTGAAACAGCACAACCCAACTCGTCCCTCACTTGAGTCCATGCGAGCAGCTAGGTCTCATTTGTTGCTTCGATTCCCAGCCGTCTGCGCCGTCTCCATCGTTCCACCAACTCTATCCAGCATTTGTTGACTGCCGGCAGCTTCGCCAATTGATCACCTCCATGATCATGATGGAGCCTTCCAAGGACGTTCCCGTCGCCTTCATCATGTCGCTTCAAGAATCCAACAAGATCTGCATGCTGTTCCCTCGTCAGCTGCGCATCTGGTCTTTTCATGTACGCCACTCCAGCAGCTCATGCGCGATCCAGCCACCACCACCGCATGCGTCACTCGCCAACTCACTCCAAGCCCCTCAAGCAACTCCCCCCAGGCAGCTCACAGCTCATTATGGCAGTCCTCAAGGTACTCGGAGCTCTGGCCGTCGCGGCCGTCGCCATCGCCACAGCAGAGCAGCAGGCAGCCATCCACCTGCGCATCACGCACGACAAGTTCTACGTGACGCCCATGGGCGGCCGCTGCGCCTACAACAACTGCGTGGACCCCAGCGTGTACCCGTGTGCCGATGGCACGTGCGTGCGGCTCAACTACTCGCACGGCTACTGCGAGACCAAGAGCTCCGCGGGATCGGACGACCGGCCCGAGAACGAGAAGTTCCCGTGCCCCTACCCCAACCCATACGCCGAGCTCGCCGACTACAGCGACTCGGACAGCAGCGACTACTCGGACAGCAGCGACTACTCCGACAGCAGCGACGACTCGGACGAGGACGCGTGAGCGTCGAGAGCAGCTCTGGACAGCACATGAACATGATCATTTCGCGTTGCGTTATACAAATGTCTTGGTCGCTCCTCCTCATGCTACTCTAGCAGCCACTGCCGCCGGCGATGCGCAGACAGCTCGTCGAGTCGAACAAACTCAAGATGTTGGTCATGAGCGTCCACGCCAGCGAGAACAGGAGGTACACGACCGTGACAGTGCCCCAGAAGCGGCTGCGACGGCCAGACTGCTCCATGGCGCGCAGCTCCGCCTTCTGACGCGGGAGGTACACGATGAAGACGAGCGACAGCAGGTTGATAGCGTACATAATGATGTACACGTACGACACCTGCGTGCGCACGTGGGTGTTGTCTTGCTCGATGAAGGTGCGCTCGACGTCAAAGTAGCCGTCGACGGTCTTGGTGAGCACGGTCGCGAACGGCTGACCAACCTCTTGCGTTGTGACCGTCAGGCCCAAGATAGTTGCCTCGTATCCATCGGCGTCCATGAGCTCGAACGCAAACAGACCCGTGATGAAGCCAATGGCGGCACTGGGTACCTTCTCAAGAAGGGGGACACCGAGCCAGAGCCACTGGCTGCGGTACACATCCCAGATCGTCAGGAAGGTCGGGAACACATCGACGACAACGACGACAATCTGGCAAACCACAACGGCATACCGCCAGTCCCATCCGAGGCCATACTTCTTTGCCGTCCATGCGCCAGCCACTGTCAGCACCGACGTCAGCATGTTGGCGATGCCGCTGTTGAGCGGCTCGACGTGAGCCCAGTCGCTCTGAATGGCACTCGAGGCCGTCACCGTAAAGATGGAGAACACGTTGTAGAAGAAGCAGAACGCCACAAAGCGGTAGATGTGGCGCTTCTGGAGCAGCTCGTAGAGGAAAATCCACACCGACTTCTCGGGGACGCTGTCGACCTTGGGCTCTTGGACGCAGTAGAGCGAGAACGGCATGGTGACAAGTGACGCGGCTGCGCAGATCCACATGATGTTGTTGAAGCCGAGCGTCCAGGAGAAAGATCCACCGTAGTCGACTCCGTTCAAGCCGATGCCCGTCATGAAGGACGATACGATGGCAAACACGTAGTGCACAACCGTGGCGTCGCCCATGGCCGTGCCTCGCAGGTGCTCGGGCTCGCGCTGCGAAACATCCACCAGCACGCCGTTGAAGCCGCTGTAGCCCATGACAATGCCGAAGTTGGCGATCATCATGAGGATGATGAGCTTGATACCGCTGTTTGGCGCATCCTCGTTAATGGTCGCGAGCTGCTCCGGCGTCATGTCAGCGACGCTCACGTCTTGCAGCGACGCGTCCGTGTAGTACGGGTCGCCGAGTGGGATCGCAGCCATGAGCAGGCACGACACGAACGACAGCGTCCAGCCGAGCACCATGTACGGGCGACGACGGTAGCCGAAGATGGGGACGCGGTCCGTCAGCATGCCCGTGAAGACTCGCAGCGCGCGCGGGAAGGTGACGAGCGCCGTGGCCGTCGCCACAAGCGTCGTCGACATGTGGAGGTAGTTGTTGAGCACCGAGTAGATGACGCTCGTGATGGTGCCGTAGACGACGCCAACGCCCGCGAGATGGCCCGCCATGCCAAGGTTCTTCCAGTTGTAGATGGAGATTGGGCCGTTGGCAGGCCGCAGCGCTCCGCCTTCGTAAACCCCAGCGCCATGACCGCTTTCGAGGCCCGCAGGCGACTTGAGCGCCGCGTAGGAGCCTGGAGACGGCGTCGGCTGGTGGTGGACGTCGCTGGACGCGCGGTCTTGTAGCTGGAAGGCTTGGGCAGGCGCCATGGAGGCCGCAGATTCGGAAGTGAGCCCGGGCCTCCGAGACTGCACATTGCGCAGCTGCGACTAGCTGACAGTGTCCGTCGAGTGTGCCAGTCAAATCGCCAGTGGTGACCCTGATCGCCATGTAAAGTCTTCCTTTTGATCCGCATCCAACACGATTTGAAGAGCTCAAGACCTGCACCGCGACGTCATCGAGCAGCTAACGACATCCACTGATGGCGTTTGCTCCAGTGGATCTGGTCTCCTTTCGAGTCTATAGGATTGATGCACCGCTGACTGCACCACCAGCGAGATGAGTGTACGGACAACGAGCACCGGCGCAATGTCAGGAGCTTAGAGGTGCACGGCGACTGCCACGTGATCGAGTCGTGAGCACCGCAATGAACGCGAAAGAGCTTCTCGTCACCTTTGTGCGTGGCCAATGGCGGTGGACGCCCTCACGACGTCACATACGTCACTCATCACTAGTGATTGGCTGAAAATTGAAGAATAAGATCCTTTCAATTGGTTGAAATAGTTTTGTTAAAAGGATGAGGTTGAAGTGAATGCCAGGAGGAGTTCAGCTGAAGTGCATCTTGACAAGTGGCGAAGCTGTTCAGTTTCGCTATCCTATTACAATCTGGAGCAAGCCAGGAGCATACAAGATCAAGGCTGGTAGTTCTGGCGACGCGTTCAGGACGCCAAGACGCGATATCGTTTTGGCGACCACTAGCCACCTCAAAGGCGTTAGCGATCGAATGCTGTAAAGAGGTGGCAGGTTGGTCAGGAGGGAGTGATCTAGTGTGATCGTGCACAAGTTCTTGACCAGAATGCAATGCAAGCAGTGAGAGGCAGAGGCTAATATCTCACCGATCACTGGTGAGATCGTCGTCGATCTTTAGACACATCATGGCGTGATTATTGACATCACGCTGCTCCAATACCAGCCCAATGAGGCGGACCTCGACCGCTGCCACAACTGAAAACTTATCATCACTAGACACAACAGCCAATATAACGGCGTTGACGTCTTTCGTGCATAAAGCAAACTCACTGCCCAAACAAACCCTAATAACAAACGTTCACCATCAGGCACCTCTCAGTTCAGGCACCTCTCAGTTCAGGCTTCTCGGTGAAGCGACTCTGTAGAGAGCTTTGGAGTTTGCATTGGAATCCTCGACACGGCCATTGAGCTCTCGGCAAGCCTTCAACGTCCGAGGACTCTAGCAGCGTCTTTGAGTCGCCTATGCAGTCTTCATGGCCCTCGGTCCCTTGCTGGGCTCCTTGCACTCCATGTTAATGAGAAACAAATGTACCATGCAGAGACTATCGCATGCAGTTCACGTGCTTTTGATTCGGCGATGGGAGCCAAGAAGCTAAAAACGACGTGACGCTTTGGATTGGGTGAAATTACTTCCTTTTAAACCAATGAAGGAGATATAATTTTGTTTTGACCAATGGCTGAGCGATGGAGGAAATGACCCAATGACCCAAGGAGGTTCAAGCAAGCGTGAGTACTTACATGCGTATGGGAAATGCTGTCTGTTGGAAAGGTTGCTCAACGATTGAGATGCAAGATAGACCGAGGAGGTCTAGCAGCGTTCAACCATGGGGATCAGAGGTGGTTCAGTGAATTGTACTGCCGATAGAGGCTTGCGTGAGGGTGTGATGAGCAGCAAAAGCCGACAAATGACTACCACAGACGGATTCGCGATCTGCTGCTTGGTAAAAGCGGCATCTCTGCCTTGATCTGCTTCTACAACAATGCGAGTTGGTATGTGCTCGAGTGGGCTGACAACTAGCCAATGCGTATTGACTAGTCGATCACGCACTCGAAGTAAGTTGTTCGAGTTTCCGAGAATCAGGCGGCGAACAAAGCATTTCAATATAGCTTGCTGGTCCAGCCTTTATCCTCGTGTCCAACCGCGAGAAGCAATGATAAGTAGGCCAGATGTAAACACATATAGCCACTTCTCTCGGTACTTTGATACTGATGCTGATGTTACTGCCACTACAGATCAACTGCGTACAAAACGCTCATACAGTGGCGAGTAGTACACCAACGTCTTCACGCCGAAGAGTTTAAGTGGGAGCTGGTGTGTTGTCTGTTGTTATCTGTTCTTCTATGCTCACAACATGAAATCGTCATGCTTGCTCGCTCTAGGTGACCTCAATGTCATGATTTTGTCTAACGAAGTAGCGATGGTATTGGCTCTAGCATAGCATTCAGCTCCACCGACAGTAGAATGACGAAGAGTAGCAGGGACTCGGGAGCCTTAGCTTTGACATCTTGAGCGCAGGAGTTGGAATCACGAGGACGCAGTAGATGAGGCTGACGACGCGTTTCCGTGGCGCGAGAGGTGGCTGCAGCGTTGCATTGGTGACTCTTCCGGCGCTCGTCGCCTTTGTTGATGGCTTAGCCCAGGTGGCACCGCGCTCTCGCTTGGAGCTGCAAGTAGTTCCAAGTCCTGGGCCAAGTCCTGGCCAAGTCGAAGTTCCTGCCAGCTCCCAAGTTCGAATACAAGTCGCTGCAGCTGCCAGCATCATCATCAGCTAGCCACTCGGATCGAGACGCCACTCTCTGAGCAATGAGCGCATGCTGGAACTGTGGGAGAAAGCTTTGATCTTGGTGGAGGTG
Source organism: Phytopythium helicoides (assembly GCA_024867545.1). Lineage (NCBI taxonomy): Eukaryota > Oomycota > Peronosporomycetes > Pythiales > Pythiaceae > Phytopythium > Phytopythium helicoides. The sequence goes on along the minus strand of JANFNE010000071.1, from coordinate 145,478 downwards.
TTGGTATTGCATTCATGTGCGCGAATGCGAACGCTGTGCGTCCGGTAGAGGAAATGCGCCACTTGGTCTAGCTACAAAGCATAAACCTTCTCCTTGACGGTTGCTGAGGCGAAATGACGTGCTACCGCTTTGCTATCGCAGATTGAAGATCGTTATCTACAACGGCAAACGTTGTCATCCTTCGATGTGTAACTGATTTAGAGCGATGAGGACGTCACCCCGCCTATTTTAACAGGATGCCAAAAGGATTTGTATGTAAAAGAGGAGGAATGACATGTCCAGACAATTGAACTTCAACTTGCACGATCGACAATGGCGAGCCATTCGACTCCCCTCAGTCGTTCGCTGCTCATTTGCGGATCCGCTGGCAACCAGCCATGGCTCGCTCCAAGCGCCAGCGAGATCTCGGCGCAGACAACGGCGAGCCTGCGCCACGACGACCGCGACCACCACCAGTGTCTGCTCCGGCGACTGACGCCACGGACTCGGCGTCTTCGTCTTCCCGACCACGGCGCAGTGCTCGCCTCCAAGCACAGCAGGAGCGTCAGCAACAGCACGAGCAACAGCAGCGACAACAGCAACAGCAGCAACGTCAGCAACACCTGCAAGAGGTGGACCCGCCACCGGCTGCCATCCGTCCACATGCTGGCCAACCGCACCTCCACTGCACCCGTTTGATCGCGAGGAGTGTTGCAGCAGGCCCGAACGCGACCCCAAGAACACACGGTCAAGCTCAGCCAGCAGCCCGTGACGAGGCAGCAGCGAACGTGCCTCCGAGAGTCCCCGAGCAAGCTCCGCCCGCCCCCAACCCACCGCGGCCTCGGATCGCCTATCCACCTTGGTGGAATGCCGACATTGCTGCGCGTGCCGGACAGGTATGGCTGCCTTCTCCAGCGGACCCTCCAACCGACGATAACCCGACGATTCCGCCAATAGCACAAGATCTGCTGCATCACCGGTCGTGGTTCGGCGTGACCAACGTGAAGGGGCGACCGGACCAGCAGGACGTCTACCCGTTCGATGCCACGTGCGCGACCAAGAAGAAGCTCGACGATGCCGAGCCAATGATGGGAACGATCAAGATGAGGTTGTACCCAACGAGAGAGGAGCGGCTGTTGCTCAACAAGGCGTTCTGGACTCATCGCGCGGTGTACAACAAACTGGTCGAGAGCTTCAAGATCGACTGCAGACTTGCGGAGCGACGTGCAGGTGGGAGTTGGGGTCGGCTCGACTGCTTCTGCTTCAGTAGACCCGAGCTGTACGCGAGATACCACCCTATCGCGACGAAGGCTACATTGACTCAGTTCCTATCACTACACCACCTCACGACTCCTTCAGTAGTGATCAACTCTGCGTACCACGACTTCCGCAAGGCGATTGAGTCGTCAAGAGCACAGTTCTTTGAGCGTGTGGCAGCAGGGGAGCAGCACGTCTCCGTGCCGGAGCTCAAGTTCAAGTCAATATCGGATCGCTCGAACTCTGTCCAGATGCCAAGAGAGGGTATACAGGTCGTGGGTGATCGGACGATCGTGCGCTTCTTACCGAGGTACTTTGGCTTTGCCACGAACGAAGGAATGCCCACGACCAAGCCGATCGAAGACCCGCAGCATGACGTTCGCCTGCAACGGATGAGAAACGGCAGCGTCTACCTCTGCATCCCGCACGAGAAGGTGTTCGAGCAAACGCGTTCGACGCGAGTGTGTGCGATCGACCCGGGCGTCCGAGCGTTCGCTACCATCTACGACCCAGGCGGTTTGACCCTTGGCGTCCATGACGCGGACGACCGAGTCTTCAAGCGGTGCCTAGTGATAGACCGCGCAATATCGAAACGAGCACGAGCACGTGGCAAGCGCTTCAAGCGGCGACGGCATCGTCTTTCCAAGCACGTGACGAATGGCTTCCAGCGTGTGAGGAATATCGTCGACGACATGCATCACAAGGTGACTACGTGGCTCTCGAGTAACTATCATCAAGTGCTACTTCCCAGCTTCCGGACGTCAGAGATGACCGCCCGGCAACGTCGACTCTCGCGCCAGACGACGCGCAAGATGCTCACGATGGCGCACTATAGGTTCAAGAAGCTTCTTGAGCACAAGATGGCGCGCTCGGGTGGAGTGATGATTGAGTGTGAGGAGGAATGGACGACGAAGACCTGCTCCCGCTGTGGGAGAGTCAACCACGACATGACTTCCCAGCGTGTCTTTTGGTGTCCGTCTTGTGGTTTCGTGCTCGATCGTGACGTCAATGCAGCCAGGAACATTTTCCTCAAGAATGAGGTGCTCCTCGCGTAAACAGGGCGTGATTCTTCACGCCCTCGGAGCGGCCTACCTCCGAGGAGTCAGGTGTGAGACAGCGGTGTCTTGTCATCGACAGGACAGTCTGTGCCGATGAGCATCGACCCAAGGCGACTTAGTCGCGCTTTCCAGGCCACAGAGGCTGGAGCGACAGCGCGGCCTGTCTCCGTATGTAGGTGTAACTGAGTGACAAAAATAACGTGGTTCAATGATGTAACCCACAAAGTGACGTGTCTCGAAGCTTGCAAAGCTCTTGGGAGCAAAGCTTGCGCTGTAGTGCTTCAATGCATTCCAGTCATGGCGGCGGGCAGGCTGGAACGGAATGTGTTTGTCAGCGTGCTGAAAACACCCAGCTGTAAACAACATGAGGTGGGGGAGGTTGCCCAGCCAACTATTCTAGGTGTTGTAGAAAACTGACAGCCATCCAGAGTCTTGCGTGAGTTGAGAGAGGGGTTGCGAGCCCTTTCCTGTGCATGCAATCATGCGCATCACCCACGAGAGTTTACGAGATTGTTGCAGATTTATGTAAGAGCTCGTGCCAACGGATCGACGGAGCATCTTTCTTGCGAACAGCACGCCGATGCTGCTCCCCCGCGTACGAAATGATAGCTTGATACAGTTTCACCATGTAGAAGAAACACATGACGATGTGCTTATTTCGCTGTGTCGAGCAGCAGAGTGGTCAACTTCAGATGCCCCCAAGAAAATCCAGGTCAGAACGCGCTTCGTATCTCTTCTTTTGGCGGGGCAGCCACCTCAGCACGCGAGCAGATGGTACATGAGGCATACAGTACTAAGTGTCGTTATGCAGAGCACATCGCCAACTCGCTCAGTCATCACCACGTTTCGTCCTCTTGCGCATTTGCCCCGTGTGACTCGTTGTGGGCTTTCAAGTTGAGTCAGTTAGCTTTCCTTACTGTACTTCGATACTCTCCCGTTGCTGGTCGCCCACTTTGCAATCGTGCGCTTGCTCAAGAGTCCCGTCGCCATGGAGTCGTTGCCAATGATGCCCTCGCACTGGCTGATGGATGACCGGTGGCTCGACGAATCTGACGTACTACTCCCAATTGAGACCGTCGCTTCCTTCGCCACCATTCAAGCTGCTGTTGTCCAGAATCCAACTCCCTCGATTCACCAGCTACGCCACAGACCTCCAATTCGAGCGAAGACGGAGACGAAGAGCGCACACTGGTCACCAAAGCGCTAGATCGAAGACGCGTGTACCAACAGAAGAAGCGACGGGAGTTGCTCGAGCTGCGTCGAGCGTCGGCGGAGCTTCAAATGCAGCTGCACGAGCTGACGCAGCGTCGGAAGGCATTCTCGATCGCCGCTGATGGCTCGAAGCGGCAGGCTACGGGGTGGAAGGGAATGGCGTTGCGCCAGATTCAGCGTCGAATTGCAGCGGAAACGCTCAATCGGGAGCTGAGGACGCAGATCCGGACTCGTCACGAGGCTTCGGTGAGCCTCATGGAGTCTCTGCGAGCGCAGATGACCATCATGAACTCTTCGAGAGTGGTCAAGCTGGACAACGGCGAGCGAAGCAAACCCGTCATGCAACTGACCGAGCAAGACGTGTGGGATATGTCAATGCTCATGCACGACGTCGACGACATGTGCGCTCATGCATCGGCTGAAATTGAGCGGACGAGCATGCCACAAGTCGAGGCGACCAAGCCGTACAGCTCATGGTACTCGCGTGGTGTCACGGAAATGAGCGGTGTGCACTGTGCGACGTTTGCGGAGACGATAGTGATCCCGCATTCGTTCTTGGAAGCGAATGCTGCGATGGAGAAGGCTTTGAACATCCTTATCCGCAACGAGTGCGTCCCTGTCATTTCTGGCGTTGCAGAAGATGGCTGCACCGTGGCTGTCAAGTATGTTTGGGGGTCATTCGAGGTCCTCTCCATCTCGAAGGCAATTGATACCAGTTGTCGCACGGATCTTGCGTGGCGATCTGTGATCCGGGAGCGAGGGCGTCCTTCGGGTCCTTCGATTTCGGAGCGCGGGTGGGGGAGCATTGCGCCTGCTCCTGGTTCCACATCATCGACGCAGACTCAATATCTCTCGCACTGGAGAGCTGAGAACCTTCCGTCTCAAGGTCCGCTCGTGGACCCACTCGACAAGTACGCGCAGATGCTCGTCAAGGCTTCCGAGAGAGAGGCCGTGGAGCTCGCCCAAGCCGTGGAGGACGTGATCGTGGACGAGATGGTGGCGCGGAAGCAATGCTTGATTGTCGTTTGACGTCATGTGTGGTAAGTGTAGTGAGGCTTCCGTCCAAGTAGTGTTTAGCGAGTGGCAAGTCTGTAGAATCAAGTCGTTGCGTCTCCACTCTCTCTCTCTCTCTCTCTCGTTTGGCCATCTCGCCAATGCGGCTCACCTCGACGTTGAAGCTGCCGCGCATCGCCACCACCTCGTCATGTGGGCCACACCTCTCCATCCCGCCATGGCGTCGGACCGCGACGGCGAGGATGGGACCACCGCCGTGCCGCCGCCGCCGCCCATGACGGAGGCGCAGCAGGCGCAGTGGGAGGCGCTGCGGCGCCTGCGCTGGTCTGAGGGCCGCGCGCTGACGGCGCACGTGCAGGACCTGGCGCTGGCGGCGGGCAAGCGCGCGCTCGGTGGCCACGAGCGGCGGCAGCTACAAAAAGTTCGTGTGCGCGAGCGCCTCGCCCTGCGGCTGGCTCGTCAACGCCGTGTGCGCGCGCGCGAGGGACGCCGCGGGCCGCCGCGCCTGGTACGTCACGTCGGGCTCGCTCGCGCACTCGGAGGGCTGCAGCGCGGCCGCCAAGCCCACAGGCCAGGCAATTGCAGCGCAGCGCGCTGCTCCAGGCGGCCGTGCTGGGCGACGCGCGCGTGTCCTCGGCCAAGCTCGTGGCGCAGCTGCGCGCGCACGCCAACCTCGACTGCAGCAAGAGCATGGTCTACAAGGCCAAGAGCGACCTGCTGGACGCCATCGACGCCCAGCAGCGCGCAGAGGCGCCGCCAGCAGCGAGCGCGAGCAAAGCAGACCCGCTGCGCCACCCGCTGACGGTGCCCAGCGTCGTCGAGTCGGTGCGCAGGCTCCCGGCATTCCTCAAGCACATGCAGCAGATCAACACGCACGTCGCCAGCGCGATCGAGAGGGACCAGGACGGCAGGCTGCTGCGCGCAGTGCTCGCCATGGACCCCACAAGCGCGTGGAACGCACAGGCAGCGCTGGCCCTCGATGCGCTCGAGACGACCCACCCGCTCTTCACCAGCGCACAGCTGCTGCTCCTGATCGGCCGCGACGGGAACCTCGACCCCATCGTGCATGCCGCAGCGCTGGTTCCCGCAGCGGCGGCAGAGCACTTCACCTGGTTCGTCGACAAGCTTCAAGCGCACGGCTTTCCGCTCCGGCGGTTCCCAGTCTTCGTGACTGCCAAGTGGCTCGCGGATGACCCGGCAACTATCATGGCGAAGCTGCCACACGTCATGGTGAGCACGCGGAGCGTCGTCGACGACATCCTCACGGTTCGGCACGGCATCAGCATTGCGCCAGAGGACGAGCCGCTCGTGTGGCAAGCGCAGCGTGCAGAGAGCGAGAGCGAGTTCTTGGCCGCGCTCGCCCAGCTAGGACAGCGTAACTTTGCAGCAGCGCACTGCCTCAAGACGGCTCTGGATGCTCGCCGATGGGCGTTGTTCCCGCACGTGACGGCGAGAAAGCTGTACGGCTGGCAGTCGACGCAGCTCGAGTGCGTGGACTTTACTGCCCGTGACCGACTACAAGGCAGCAACTCCACCGCTGCGGACGGCTCGTCGACAGCTCCGTTGGCTCCCCTTCCCAGCGCTCAGCTTCCGTACGAGTGCTTCCAGACCCTTGCAGTGTTTCTGATGAGCCAGTCGTTCGCGCGGCATGAAAAGGCTTTGCAGTGGACTCGTGAACAGCGAGTAGTGACTCCGACAGCTGAGAGATTGATGCAAGAACAACTCGCTCGCGCAAGCGAGTACAACGTGGTCTTGTCGACGCCGCAGCTAGCATTCGTGTGGAACACTCGAGCAGCTCAAGTCCGACAACGACGTGTCGATCTGCAGCATCGAACATGCACATGCGCGTTGCGTCTCCAGCTTGGCGTTCCTTGTCGCCATACGCTCGCGGCGCTGCAAAAGCTCGAGCAGCACGCGATGCTGGCTCCAAGCCCGCTGGAGTTCTTCGACGAGTGCTACTTGGTGACCAACTACGCGTCTGCGTTCCAGAATCGGTACATCGAGCTGCCACTTGACGAGAACATCACCCGTGACGAAAGTCTTCTGCCTCCACGACTGGCGTCGAGTGTTCGTGTTGGCTCCACACAAAAAAGCTCGGGCTCTGATGGCAATGGACAAGCTGCGGCTCCCAAAAGGAAGCGACGATCACGAACCAAGCCAGAGCACGCACGGAAACGCGGCATGTACAAATGCCACAAGTGCCATCGAGCAGAAGGGCACAATCGCGGCACGTGTCCGTACAGCAATGGCGTCGCGGTGAATGAGCCGTCGTCGTTTGTGTCCTCCTCGTCTTGACATACAGCGTTCCAGTGGTGGAGGTGAATGATTGCATAGTCCAATGCGACACTGCAAGCTGAATGCATCACAAGTGGTGGTGTGGATGTGAATGGAGGCTTCGATGTGATTGATAAATAGCACGCTACTACTAGTCTACGGGTGGAGAAGTGAAGCGATCGAGCTCACAGGTCGTCGGTGTTGAGCGACGCGTGGTCGACGCAGTAGTAGCCGTACTTCTGGTACGAGCGACGGCTGCAGCCCTCGAGCTTGCAGCGGTTGCCGCCGCCGTGGGCCCAGCAGAGACCGCCCTGCGTCGACACCTTGGTGCAGTCGGGCACCTCGCAGATGCGGCCGCCGCCGTGCGACCAGCAGTGGCCGTAGCGCTTGGCCTTGCGCGTGCAGCCGGGCGTGGAGCACGTCTTGTATCCACCGTGCTGGAAGCAGCGCTTGTAGAGCTTGGCGCGGTTGGAGCAGCCGGCCACAGTGCAGCGCGAGCCGCCGCCGTGGCGCACGCAGCAGCCACGCGAGACGGCGATGTTCTTGCATCCGTCGACCTGGCAGGGCGGCGTGCGCGTCTTGCGGACGCGCTTGGCTCCCGTCGAGGCGGATGAAGCTCCGGCAGCGGTCGAGGTGCTGGCTGAGGTGGACGTCTTGGAGGACTCAGAGCAGGCGTCCGAGTCGTGGTGGTGGTCGTGGTCGCTGCCGTCGTCGTCCTGCATCTCCTCGTCGTCCGAGGAGCTGGACGCGGCCGAGGAGATCGCGTCCTGGCAGAGCGCCGTGAAGGAGAAGACGTGGCGCTTCTTGAGGTTGGTGGCCGACTTGGCCTTGTCGAGCGGCGCGATGCACGAGCCCAGCAGCATGAGCGACGACGCGAACGCGGCCGCGTCGCTGGCCACGGGCGAAAGTCGCTGGAACAGTGCCGGCGGAGACATGGGGCTGCTTGGTGCCTCGCAGGCAGCAGCCGCCTTGGCGGGCTCGGCGGGGTTGAGCAGGAACGCAATGTTGGACTTGGACGTCATGGCGGACGAGGAACGGATCGATCGGAGCGCTAGACGGCGGATTTTGCAATGTGAGACCGAGGCTGCGTGGTGACCACCGCGACCGAGCGGATATCTACGGTACGCACAAGGTACAGGAGGCTCGGGTGCAAGGCAAAGAAACACGAAATATCTACGGTACAAGCCGGCACGCGTCCAGCCGCGCCAGAGACGGGCCCGGCGCGTGCCTGTGGCCCAATGGCGCGCGTCCAGCCGCGGCCCAATCAAATTGCAGGGCCGCATCCCAAACTAACAAGATCAGTGACGTAGCACAGTTGAAGCATATTTGTACTGATATACCAGCTGATTGCGATTTTGGGTGGTCCAGGCGTATACATTTTCCTAGTGATGCCATACGCCATCATTCCGCTAGTCAACATACAAACATCAAGTGAAGTTGATTCAGTGAATCCAGCCCTACCCGCCGATTATTCGCCGTGACACGTTCGGCCCACATTCTGCAAGATCCGACGCCGTCTCCCCCGCTTTGTATCGCCGGTGCGAGTCAGTTACGTCGCTTTTTCAAACACCAGCGCCACTTTCCGCCGCCAGCAGCTCCGTTGCGGTGGTCAATGGCACGCGCCGCGCGTGCCGCCGGCACCGGAGGAACGCCGAGCGTCCCACGCCCGACACGCTTCCGGCACGGTCTTTCGCCTGGGCCTGCTGTCGATCGACGGGCTGGACGCGTGGGCGGAGTGTGTCAGCGGCCGGCCGGAACCAATCACCTGCCGAGTCGCGCGTGGCATGCGTGTCGGGAGGGCTGCACCGCCGGCAGGCGCGTGGCCGCTCCGTGGCCGCCGTGCATGCGCCAGTCGAGGCCGGAGCATCGACTCAAGTCCGTTGGCGGTCAGCTTGACTCGTCGAAAGTATGATCGATACAGAGCGCGAGAGACCGTCGAGGCCATTCGCGGCTGCTGAGCTGGACGCGTCACGCGAGGCGGATCGCGAGCGGGCGACGAGGTTAAACGCGCGGCAGAGTGCGTCTCTCTGCGCAGAGGGGCCAAAAACGGCGCCGCTGGATTTGGGCGCGCCGTGTTGCGCTCTTCTGGGGCCTTCCTTGCTTCGCATTCAGTTGTCAAGGATAGCTCAAGTCGGTGTTGCAAGCAGTACGGTAGTCAGCGTAGAGCCCGATGCAGCCGAAGCATGGACAAATGCTTGGGAAACACTTGCAGACGCAGCCGCACCTTGAGTGGCGGTGAATCAGGCCCAAGAATCCACTGGCGACACGTCGCAGGCGCGCCATCACCGCGGACGGACGCCATCTCCGTGGCGCTTGTCTGGACGCTAGGGGGCGTTTCTGAAGTTGTGGCCTCCGGAATCCGTTGCTCCGGTTGCTTTGACTTCAGTATGGGTCGCTGTCGCATACTCGCTTCAAGTTGCACCGTTCTCTGTAGACGAGCAAGCAGCCGTGCCGCCAACGGCCGCCAACCGCTCGCACGGCAAAGACAAGAGCCTGGCCATACATTGAATCCATGAGCTGGAATCCTGTGACCAATACTGTACGTCCAAGCAGCGCATGGAACAGACTCTTTGCCCAACCTGTACGCTCGCCCGCAAACCCCAAGCAATGTACACTGCATGGCTCCAAGGATGACGCTTCTGGCGCCGTGCGATTGGAAAAGCTGGCGTACCCCCTGCTTGGCGACGTGGACGCGAGCTGCGTCACGACTCGATGCAGCCAAACATCGCCAGCGTCCATTCCATGCGGCCGACGTGACGGCTGCGCATGTCGTTCCGCCGGCAGCGCGCACGCGGCGCACCTGCGCTGATCCAGCGGATGGGGCCGTGACTGCTTTCTCGCTAGCTGCGTGAGCTGCGGTTTCTGCTTGGCGCGTGTTTGACATGAGACGCAACCTCTAGAATCAGGTTGGCTGCGGTCAGCCTTCATGACCGCATAGAAACGGTCTGCTTGGAACTTCAGGTTTTGATGACGCTGAAAGTCGGCGCCACTCATACCCTGCCGAGACAAGCGGTGCCTCAGTGAATGCTCACATGGCAGGCGGCGTTGTCAGTCACAGAGCGAGACACCGATCGTACTGCAGCAAAGAAGGTGGGTATCGGCGGAACTCGAAGCTGCATAGAAGAGAAAGAGACCTGGAATCTGACTGCTTGGATGCAGCCCCGCCAAGCAGAAAGGACCAGCGGGAAACGATTGCTGGGACGTTGCAAAGCTGCTATCAACCTCATTGGTCCTCCTTAACGCCTCAAGCACGGCAGACGCTGCTAAGCGCTTGCATGCGAGCCAGCAGCTCTCTGATTCAGAGTCTGAACGCGTTAATTGACGCAGTTAGTGCTTGCAGTTGAGCATGCGACGCCTTCGAAGCAGAAATTAACCAGCAGATGCGAGAACATCGCCGAGCGCGCTGTGGTGCGACAGTGCATAGCCGAAAATCCGCCACAAGAGACAAGCCAGCCTGATGGTGCTTGGTGCAGACGTGTACCGTACTGTAGCAGTGCCATCAGCACTCGATTGCTGGCGCTGCGGGGAGGAACCGTTGATTGCTCAGACGTCGACTTGCACGAGATGCGAGCAGACAGCAATCGTGCACCTACCTTGCTCTTTGTGACCCAATCCAGCGACTTGGGCTGTGAATGATCGATCCCTTGGACTCATAGACCTGTAAGTCGCTTTGACGCCTCGCCGAAGCAGCAAGAACGCGCGCGCATTTATCTGTTGCTGAACGAAATGATCCGTCGTCAGGAGATGCGCGTGCAGGCTTCCTGGCTCTGGTCGTGTCTCTCGCGATCCCCTCGAGTCCAATCGTGAGCTACTGGTCTCGTTCCCTTGCACCCTATCATGTGGCCCTAGATTCATCGCTGCTACAAGCACAGTTTCGCGACAAAGCGCTGCATGCTGGGGTACCAGCGGATGCCATCCCTTGCATTTCCCACAATAGCGCGAGAAGCGCGTCAGGCAACGACGCCAATCCCAAAGGCACGCACTATAACTGCGGCACGCGTCAAGTCGCAATGTCGACGTAGTGGTCTTAGACTTTTTGATCGTAGCAGATCAACCTGCGCCATGACCATCAACAACCTCTACCCATCGAATGAAATCGGGAGTATCAGGTTGAAGTGTTTCGCCAGTCGAACGCAAAGTTTGATTGTCACGGCGGCATCTATTGCAGTAGACCCAGTGCACTCACAAGCGACAATACTGGTAGTAATCGCATGCTTGAGCAGTGCGAGAACATGCCATGGATGCCTTCTCGATCATGAGTGGCTAGCAGATGGATATTTGCTTCAAAGGCACCTTGGACACTGGTTTTGCCAGTGACAGCACCTTGTACTTGTACTTGTACTTGGGAGTCGACAGCAGCATGGACGTGGGCCGAGACTTGGCTTAGGACTTAGGGAGGGATGTTATCGTTGATACTTGTAGCTCCAAGTGAAATGACGGCTCCACCTTGACTCCGCAACCAACAACGGCGACGAGCGCTGGAAGCGCCACCGGTCCATTGCTCCGACCACCTTTCGCTCACTCTTGCGCCGCAGAAACTCGACAGCCAACTTACGTGCTGCCTATACATGTTTCTTTCACTTGTATGGGCGCCTCCACCTCGCTAGTGGAGGCACCTGACCTCGCAACCTGGTGGAGATCGCCTTTGCACCTGAGGTGTATACCGACCGGGTGTGTATATTGATATCCGGACATGCGGTCTTGTAGATTTTTTGCCATAATCTATCCGATATAAAGAGTCTTCAAGCGTATAGTACACGATGTTGAAGAGTACCATCCAACCGTCGAAAGTGTGAGTCCCTGTTCTCCGACAGCGTAGCTTTGTCAATAGAGATGTAGGATACGCTGGGGCCAAGACCGGAACGCTTATTACATGTTACACGCTAATGATACTTGGATTCCACAAGCTGCATCAATTCGTCATGTTTCCGCGCAACCATTTCGTCCACAATCACGTCTTCAATCGTTTGGGCAAGCTCGATAGTCTCTCTCTCGGAAGCCTTGACGAGCATCTGCACGTATTGGTCGAGTTGGCCCACATGCTGTTCTAGCCTGTTCAATTTGGATGCCCGGAATTGCTCAAACCCCCAAAGTGAAAGAAACTGGACACGCGTCGACGACGGAAGTTCATGGGAAGCTGCAACGCATCCCCACCCGCGCTCCGAAATCAAAGGACCCGAAGGACGCCCTCGCTCACGGATCACAGATCGCCACGCAAGATCCGTGCGAGAACTGGTATCAATTGCCTTCGAGATGGAGAGGACCTCGAATGACCCCCAAACATACTTGACAGCCACTGTGCACCCATCTTCTGCAACGCCAGAGATGACAGGGACACACTCGTTGCGGATAATGATGTTCAGAGCCTTCTCCATCGCAGCATTAGCTTCCAAGAACGAGTGCGGGATCACTATCGTCTCCGCAAACGTCGCACTGTGCACACCACTCATAAAATCGGTGACACCACGCGAGTACCACGAGCTGTACGGCTTGGTCGCCTCGACTTGTGGCATGCTCGTCCGCTCAATTTCAACCGATGCATGAGCGCACATGTCATCGACGTCGTGCATGAGCATTGACATATCCCACACGTCTTGCTCGGTCAGTTGCATGACGGGTTTGCTTCGCTCGCCGTTGTCCGTCTTGACCACTCTCGAAGATTTCATGATGGTCATCTGCGCTCGCAGAGACTCCATGAGGCTCACAGAAGCCTCGTGACGAGTCCGAATCTGTGTCCTCAGCTCCCGATTGAGCGTCTCCGCTGCAATTCGACGCTGAATCTGGCGAAACGCCATTCCCTTCCACCCCGTAGCCTGCCGCTTCGAGCCATCAGAGGCGATCGAGAAAGCCTTCCGACGCTGTGTCAGCTCGTGCAGCTGCATCTGAAGCTCCGCCGACGCTCGACGCAGCTCGAGTAGCTCCCGTCGCTTCTTCTGTTGGTACACGCGTCTTCGATCTAGCGTCTTGGTGACCAGTGTGCGCTCTTCGTCTCCGTCTTCGCTCGCGTTGGAGGTCTGTGGCGTTGCTGGTGGAGTCGAGGTGGTTGGGGTCTGGACAACACCAGCTTGAATGGTATCGAAGGACGCGACAGTCTCGAATGGGAGTAGTACATTGGGTTCGTCGAACCACCGGTCATCCATCAGCCAGTGCGAGGCCATCATTGGCAGCGACTCCATGGCGACGGGACTCTTAAGAAAGCGCACGATTGCAAAGTGGGCGACCAGCAACGGTAGAACATCAAACTGATGTTCATAATCTCCAGCAGCATTAGAATCAGAGCGCTGATTACTTCAACGTGGACCGAGCATCGAGTCGCACGGGGCTAATGCGCAAAAGGACGAAACGTGGTGGTGAATGAGCGAGTTGACGATGTCTCTGCATAGTACTGTAGACCCAACCATGAGACGGCTGGCGGTTATGACGATAAAATGTGTGGACGAGGACGCACGCTGCGAGCTGGATTTATTGCTGGACACCATGCTGCTCATCCGAATGGCGGGCAGTAAATGCATTTTGAAGTTCCCCCACCGGTATCATGCAAGTACGGCAGTCGACATTCATGCCGAGTTTTTGATCCAAGTACGTTATCGATGCGCTGTTCATAAAGTCCGCACCGCAACATGGAGACCACAACCTCTCACGTGTAAGTCTGTTTTCCTTTCAGTACCCTACTGCACCTAGAATAATTGGCGGAGCAACTCCAAATCTCGTGCTGTCGGCATGGGGGTATCCAGAATATGTAGTTGCGTGCACTAGAGAAACCTCGAGCGTAGTGTCGTGCTTCCTTAGGCTCATTTCAACTTTGCGATTTCAGAAAGACGTGTGAGCTTTCCTGTATGAATTCATTGTGCACCACCGCATTGCCGATAATCGTGTTCTCGTTGTTTACGCAGTGTCGCCACTCTACGAGGATCCAACACACGTTCGGATTTTTCGTACGATACCGCCACCTCGGCTTCACAGGATCAATACAGCTCAGCACTGCAAAGAGAAAGGAGATTGTGTTGATAACAGATCCTTCGAAGGATGCATCATTCCCCGCCTACACATTGATACTGAATTTGCTCCTGAAAAATTGAACCCCACGCCAAATCTACGTGATCATAGTCTAAACAGACTTTGAAGACCAAGAGGATTGTCAACAACCTCCGCACGGACTTGACTACCACTGTTGAGTCAAAAGAACCCATTGTAAGTCTTGTGTATTGCTGGGGGTGCACTCTCGGGTGAAAAGGACGAAATTGACGTCTCTGCGAACATCGCACTCTGCACTCTATCGTTTCACTTCTACGTGAAAAAAGGAAAAACTACACGCAAGCGGCGGACCTTCGTTAGCTTGACTAGATCATCCCGCATGGCATGAACTTACAAAGCAGGATACACATGCCACTGTGATTTCAAGGCGTTTCCGCTACCAGAACACCACTTGAGCGTTAGTACTCGACCAGCTGAGTGTCAGCATGAGGAACTCCTGTCGAAGTTGGCAATCTGGACGAGGAGGTACCTCTGAAAGGATCGAAAACTTATATAAAGTCTTTTCAAATATGTATACGAATATGGATAGCTAAACGAAGGTAAGCGTGTCGGCAAATGTATCAGCAAAAGACCTCCAGCTGCTTGAATGAGAATGTGACTGCAAATCTCGTGTAAGCAGGCAACGAATCGATCAGAAGGAGGTGGCCTCAATCTAATGTATCCACTGCAGCATACTGTGGGGCGGCATCTCCATCTATGCAATGCCTCATGGTGGAGAGTCGATGTTTCTCTGGACTTCTTTGAAGTCCTTCGATAGTGCCTACAGCTACCTGCTCCGAAGAGCTTTGTCATATCAACGCACTGTGGGGATGATGACCTCAAGCGTAGAACAAGCATAAATGATAATCATTGTACAATCGCTCGCACGGTACACAGAGGTTGCTGTTCGCCGTGAGTGCGATGATTTATCGATAGTACTATGCTTGGTCTGCATTCTGAAGGTGACACTTCAGCCTACAGTGTTGGGCTCAGCTCCCTCGGTTGTTTACGTACGGTAAGGCTCACGTCGAAAGCCCGATCTCGATTCCGATCCCGACCAAAGCGAGAGTTTCGATCGTTGGGATGCTCACAGTCCCCGCAGGTCGGCTATTTTTTGTTCAGTATACTGTACATAGAGCAAAAGTCACGGCGTGGAGCGTGGAAGCAGTTGAAGTTGTAGTGATATGGCGCGTAGAAAGACGGAAGGAGCACCGCGATACACAATTTCTTTGATGGCGTGAGGAATTATTCAACTTCACGACTTCTGTAGCACTCCGGATGAGTCCTCGATGAGGTAACCGGCGTCGTGGTGCTAGGCCAGCACTGCTGACTGGGCAACAAGGGGCCGCTGCATGCAGCAGAATGCCGAGAGCATAGCACAGTCTCGCCTCGAATTCGAGAATACGTACAGTGCATATTAATACTGTATGGCTCGTTAGCACAGCTGCAGAAGGTTTGCGTCAACCAACAACAACGACAGGACACTTCAACATCATCGGAGATTAATCCGATCTGACATCAAAACCTACCACTGTCCTCACGTCGTCCCGCATCCGAATTCTGCACTTTTGAACAAGTATGGGCTTTCTGCAAATCGCCTGAAACAAAAAGCGCAGTGTTAGAGAATGCGGTGTGCTTCAGATCGTACGAACACTCACAACTGAATGGTCGGTGACTGGCTGGCACAGGTACTCGCTACAGTAGAGAAGCAGTTTTGTGAGTTACCAAGCAATGCACTCAAAGGAGTCCTCTCTCTCCCAGCTGTCTGTTGCCCACCGACCCCGAAATCCAGGCTGGATCACCGCCCACAGTGCCCATGGCATCGCTAGACAAAGTCGTCGTGGTTGCACTTTGTCGTGAAGCTGGTCTTGGTGTGGAGGATGCAAGGAGGGTAACTTCAGGAGTTTGACACCTGCTGCCCATCTACTTAGGGTACACCGGAAGGTTACCCATTTTCAAATGACACTGCTCCGAGTTCAACCACACGAGTCCCGGCACTGCACGACCCGAGGCCTCGGCAGATCTCTCGAAGAGGTCGCAACCCCGCAACGCAGGCTTCCCGCATTGCGAGCTTCTCACTTTCCGATTTGTCTTCTCCCTCGCAAGTCAAGCACGCCAAGTCTCCACCATGGCCAAGGATCTCGAAGCCGCCGGCACGCCCGGCTACGAGTCGCACGCCTCACCCAAGGAGGTGCAGGAGACCGAGAAGACCTCCGAGAACTGGCCGTCCATCTGGTTGCTCCTCGCCGTCTCGATGCCCCGCATGGCCCTCAACATGTCTTGGTCGGCCCAGTGGGCCGCCCTCGGACCGTACCTGCAGACCATGCTTCCGAGCTTCGCCGTCCAGCTCACCCAGATTATCGGCCCCGTCACGGGTATCCTCGTCGGCCCCAGCGTCGGTGTCTTCAGCGACCGCAGCACCAACAAGTTCGGTCGTCGTCGACCTTTCCTCGTCGTCGCCGCCTTCACCAGCATCGTGTGCTGGATTCTCATGGGTTACACACGTGAAATCGGCGAGGCACTCGGCGACTCCGGCACCGGCACTGCCGACCGCAAGTGGACCTCCGTCTTCACGGTCTTCTTTTATATCTGGATGGATGTGACGGTGAACGTGGTGCAGACGCCGTCGATGCTGCTCGTTGCCGACTTTGCTGGAGACCGCCAAACCATGGGGGCTTCGCTCGGACAGGCATGGTCCACGTTAGGTGCGATTCTAGTCGCTGGTTACATTGAGTTCATCGGTCCGGCCTACAACTCGCTGCACTCGTTCATGGCCATGCTCTCGGCCGTCATGGCCGTCTGCGTCGCCGTTGCTAGCTTTGCTGCCAAGGAGAAGCCTCTCGACCCCAACAGCAGGCCTAAGGAGTCGACTCTCAAAAGTGTCCTCAATGCCTTCGCCTCGATCTGGTACGGCATCAAGGCACTCCCAAGCGTGCTCGTCGTCTACTCGGTCATGTTCTTCTGCATTTGCTACGGCTACACCGCGTACAACGGTAGCAAGGGGCAGTTCTTCGGCCTGGAGGTGTACGATGGCTCTTCGGAAGGAGCTGACACTTGTGGCGACAACTGCACGGAGGCGCAGAGCAACTACAACCATGGTGTCAGTCTTGCGGGTGGTCGCGCGGACCTGCTCTTCAACATTGTGGGCTACCTGTTCTCGTGGTGCCTCCCGTTCCTCGTGCGCAAGTTTGGTGCCAAGTGGGTCGTGACGATCTGCTGCCTGCCGCAGGCAATGCTTGCGGTTATGGCTTGGTCGAGTAACGTAACCTTTGACGTATTCTGCGTCGCCGTCACGGCCATCACGCAGAACGCCGTGTTCGCCATGGTCACACCGCTCATCATCCACATGTTCGGTGCGGACCAGGAGATCGGCGTCTACGTCGGTGCGCTCAACTCGGCCAACTGCTTCGGCCAGCTGCTTAACTTTTCCATCGGCTCGGCACTCGTCGAGACCTCGTTCGGCTACAAGCTGCCCGTGTTCCTCGGCGGAATCATGAGTTTCCTGGGCTTCCTCACGGCCTTCTTCTTCCTCAAGGTCAAGATGTACTCGATGTAAGCGAGGTTGTCCTTGTAGTGGCCAGTGGCTGCTTCTTTTGCTGCATCTAGTCTGAAGTAACAGCTTCAACACGAAAACCTGTCTGTGATACTCCATGGAGTTTGCTGTTGACACGTACAACAACCTAATGACACTACAGCCAGGCCTTAAAGACCCATGCAGTCATGAGCAGCGAGCGCCTTCATGTCCAGCCAGGACCATGCCGTGGCATTTAAATGAAGAGACTATCTGTTTAGGTTTCCGCTCCCTCAAAATGCAGCTGAAATGACCTGCTTAGGTTTCAGTGTCCACGAAAATTCAACGCGTTGGCATTTGACAAGCATGGCGACGGCGGTGGTGGTCACTGGCGCCTCTCGCAGCTTCGGGCGCTGCCTGGCGCTGTCGTTCGCGCGGCTCACGCGCTGCTCGTCGCTCTCCCTGGTAGCCGCGCGTCTCCCGCTTCTGCTCGTCCAACTCGCACGCTAATCCGCGGTCTGTGGCAGTTTTTGTTGGCGCGAGACGCTGAGGGGCTGGCGGAGACCGCCAGGCTCGCGACGGCCGCTTGGGCCGCCCAGGTGGGTTCTCCAGACTGCAAATGCTGCTGAATGACTCTCTCATGGCCCATTTTCTCGTGAACCAGACTGGAAACGCTCCCGACAAGCTCCGGACTGTGGTGGAGCGCGTGGATCTTGGCGACCAGAGCGACTACGTTCCCAAGGTGGAGGCTTTGATCACCCAGGTGCGCTTCGCTGTCCCTGCAACCACCAGATGCTCAATGCCACTGTGCTGACTGAGGCTGCTGCAGCTCAAAGAGGGAGGGTTCGAGCGCGTTCTGCTCGTGCACAATGCGGGGTCGCTTGGCGACCTGGGCTTCGTGCAGGAGCTGTCGACGCCCGCGGCGCTCGCTCAGTACTGGGAGATGAACCTGACGTCCGTCTGCTGGCTCAACGCGCGCTTCCTCGAGGCCTTCGGCGCAAGTCGCGAGGAGCTGCTGGCTGCTGATGTCAAGCAGCAGAGCGAGCCCTCGGCTGTGATCGTGAACGTCACATCACTCTGCGGCATCAAGGCGTTCGCCACCTACGGAGTCTACTGCACAGGCAAGGCGGCGCGTGAGATGCACCACGGAGTTATCGCGGCCGAGCAGGCTCCTGTGGGTCGCGTGCGCGTGCTCAGTTACTCTCCCGGACCGATGGACACTGGCATGCAGGAAGCATTCCGCGAGTCGCCCAAGGTCCACCCAGCGCTTGCGAGCAACTACATCAAGATGAAGGCCGAGGGCACGCTTGTGGACCCGCAGGAGTCGGCCGACCGGGGCGTGCGCCTCGCGCTCAGCGGCGACTTATGAAACTGGCGCGCACGTCGACTACTACGACCTCGACAACAAGTAAACAGGCATCAAAGAGCGTGGCAGTGACACCTTGGAGCTCCTCAAGCACGCACTCGTTCTCAACACAGATGCTATTGACATGGACTCGAATCATCTCATACACAACCGCCACCTCCGCCTTTAAACATTCACATACTCTTGCTGGCAGCAGCTTCGACTAGAGCACAACGTGGTACGCCAGCCGCTCCGAGTGGCGTCCGGGGGTCAGAGCTGGTGCAGGCTCTGGCGGAGCCACTGTCTGTCGGCCGAGCCACTCGGTCGTGGGTTGGTATATACGCGACTGGTTCGCGTATGTTGAAGCTAACGGTCTCGCTTCGCTTGCTCCTGCTGGTCGGAGATACGCTGCTGGATGGCATGCGGCCACAATCGGCGGCGTTCCTGGCCGTCCTTGACGATGGGGCTGGAAAGCTTGCCTTGTGCACAAGTCTCGTCGATGGAAATTGTTGCGAGTAAGCTCGTGTGACTCTGGACCGTGATCGCAGCTCCTCGGGTCGCTGGCGTTGCGGCGGCAGCGGGGGCTGGGGCGGCAAAGGAGGAGGCGTCGGCATCGTGGCAGGTGCTGACTGCGGCGTCAGCATCACCGGCGTCCTTGCTGGCATCGACGACGGCGTCAGGACAACGGAAGGCGGAGATGACGCCGAGGTTGACGACGGGGACGAGGACGAGGACTGTGAGATAGACTTCTTGAGCGCCTCCACGGCGATGTTCCACGCTGACGCCCTCTTGGCTTGCATAACGCACTCGACGCAAAAACGCAGCGTCTTCTGTGCTGCCCAGCGCGCCGACACATCGACCGTCATCTTCTTGAGCACACTGCACTTGGAGCAAACTCGGCGGTGGCAAATCTGGCACTGCGCAGCCACTCCAACCGTGGACGCCACCGTCGAGAGCAAGCCGCTAAGCACGCGGCTGGTGTTGGCGCCGCTATTGCCGGCCAGCTGGAAGTGGCAGACCTCGCAGCCTTGGTCAGGCCCTGAATCTCTCCCTGTCTGGCTTGGCCGCGAGCGGTTCTTGTGGCGCTTGGCGAGCCATGTGAGCTTCTTGACGTTGGCGTAGTCGACGATCGAGACGGCAGGCCATGAGCGCCTCGGTGGCGATGGCGACCGACACGCGCTCCATCATGTCGCCCAGCGGGATCGGAGAAGCCTCGGCAGAAGAGCTCGACGGTGCGGCCATCCTCGCGCTCGCGGATGAGGTAGCAGAAGGACAGCGATCCGCGGATGATGCCCAGGTCCGTGAGCTCTGGCACGCCGCGCAGCGCCACCGAGTGCATGAGCATGTAGCCGACCTTGGACCCTTCGAGTCGGTGGTGAGCCCCGTAGCCTCGACGATGAGGAAGTCTCTGCGGCTCACGAAGGAGCTGAGCACGGCCGGGTGTTCCTTGGCGAACCACTTGACGCCCGCGAAGCGGAAGGGGTCGCTGGCGTCGGGCCTGGCGAGCGTCGCGAGGATCTTTGCGTCGTCGAAGCGGTCGTTGACGTGCGCGCTGCGCCAGCGCCAGCTGCGGTCGTCGTCCGCGAAGGTGCCGTACATGGTGTCGTGCAGCGATCCCTCGACGACGCCGTGCAGCGCCAGCAGCGGCACCTGCGGGCGCTTCATGGCCTCCACGATGGTCATCCTGTCTCCGCCGGCGCTCTCCACGTCGCCCACGGTGGCTCCTCTGCGTCTGTCGGTCGCCACGTGCTCAGCCGCCTTGGCCGAGCTCTTCGACCGCTGCTGGTACACCTGCACGGCCTCCTTGGAGCGTACGAGACGCCAGTCGCTTGAGCGCAGCACGCGGCCCGCCGAGATGAAGGCCTCGTTGGCCGCCACCGTCTCGGCCACTACACGGCGCGCCTCGTCCAGCAGCGCGCGCCGCCGCCGCTCCGAGAGCTCGAGCGGAGGGAACGCGCCAGCCGGCAGCTCGAACTTCATGGCGGCTGTGCGTCGCCTGCGAGGCGAGCTGCAGACTGGCAGCGGCAGATCTCGCAGCGGGCAGCCAGCGGCGGCCATGGAGGCGAGCACATCGGCCGGCGCCTGCCTGGTCGGACCGGGCGCACCCGAGGGATCCCACTTTGCGAGCAGCTACAACCCTCTGGGAAATGGTGGTCGACTGTAATTATTGAATGATGTGGACGATTGGGACATACGGAAGAGCTTGGATGATGCACTGTGAGATTTGATAGCAGATGTGGACCACCCGGCCCGGCTTCCCCCCGATGACAGCTTTTTTCCTCGGTGGCACTGGGTAGAAGAGCGTCTTCATGCGTCACCTGCCGCAAACGAGATTCGCCAGGCTGTTTACTCCGTGGAGCCCACGCTCCGTACGCCTTCTTGGTCATCGCAGCAGAGAGAAAAACTTCTACGCTTGAGTCCGATCTCGATGCCACTCATGAGGTGCTGACATCGCTGGAAAAAAAGCGCCAAGCAAGGAGCCAATGGACTTGTAGCCGTCTCATTGCAGGCGACAACGAACGATGGACCCTCAAGCTGATACACTGACGCATTAGTGCTCTGACATGACTCGAGGGTTCAACGAGTGCAGTCACGACGAGGCGGATGGCTTGCGTTTGGTTTGCCCCGCGGGAAGACACTGGCTCATCAGCTTCAAGTTGTGCTCCCACATCGACGGGCACCGAAGAGGCTCGGGCTTCCCGTCGCGGCGACATGCGTAATGACGTCGAGGTGCTGGTTCGAAGCGTGGCGAGGGTGGATGGAGGTCACAACCAAGACATCGGGACAATACCGTACGACACCATCTATTGAAGCGTTTACACTCATCACGTTGAAGGACTGCACGATCATGACAGCCCAATTGGGCTACTCTACTCAACCTGGACCGTGTAGGAGGACACCTTCATGACGACGTCGGTGCCCGTGAATGGCTCGGTGCCGAACTCGAGCGTCTTGAGGTACTGCGAGCTGGGCAGTCCCTCGTTGTTGACGAGGTACGTCAGGAACGTCTTGAGGTCGGCCGAGAAGCTCGTGGTCGTCTTGTGCGCCACGAACGAGTACACGGTCGTGTCGCCGTTTGGACCCTTGTACAGCTTGAAGGACACGCCGCCTACCGTCACGGTCGCGATGGCGCTGCCCGTGCTCGAGATGGGACCAGGCACCGTTGAGCGCAGCCAGCCAGATCATGATCTCGTACTGGTTGTCGCCCTGTCGCCGTGGAGCTCGTGAACAGGTCCCAGGACACGTCGGCCACGGGCTTCTTGCCCGAGGGCCAAGTGTACGTGTACTTGACGGTTGTCGGGATGGACGTGATGGCCGACAGCTTCTTGGGCGTGAACTGCAGCGCCGCGTTAGCGTACGACTTGACCTGCGTCGACGCACCAGCCCACGAGTAGGAAGTGTGCCAAGCGATCGTGTTGCCGCTCGAGCTGTCCACGCCCGTGCACTGGCTGCCCGAGGTGGCGTACGACTCGCCCCACAGGTCGTTGTACACGATGAAGTTGCCAGGACGTGGCCGATCCCCACTGGTCGCAGAAGTCGGTGGCAGTGGCGGCCGACGTGGCGATGGCAGCAACAGCGGCGACAAGGAAAGCCTTCATGGTGCTGGTGTTGGTGGCACTCGAGAGCAAATTGAAAAGTGACCAGCTTGACAAGACCGAGCAGGCGTCCGCAGTGAGTCGAGGCTGCCTTGGCAGCACATGGTACAGCACTTGCAGTGTGCACGGCAGCGCCGCAGTGGCTCTAGAGAGTGCCTGTTGCTAGCCAGAGGATCGGGGAGGAACCTCGCAGTCCTCGTCGTTCGATCTCACCGTCTCAGTGTCTTGGCGATTGTATGAGATGACCACCGTTCCTCGTCTCCATGCGGTTCCGGTCCGTCTCAAGATCGGTACATGTGCGGTCACTAGGAGCTGAAGGCACACGAGGCGATCGGGCCGGAGTCAGTGCCTGGCCACGGCAGGCGGAAACGCCGAAACTGGTGACCTGCGCGCGTCCATGGGCTCGATCGCGCCGCCGACACGTGACATCCATGCTATCCAAACTCCTCTACGGCACCAAATGATGAATCTGAAGTCTGATCGATTGGACCATTGTCACCGCGACATGCAAACGTCTAAGACACACGCGACGATGTTTAACTTTACATCTAGACGCAGATGAACTGCTGCTACGCTGTCACCACGATGTTGGGAACGCCACGAGAGCTTTAGTTGACGGCGACCGAGTACTGCGAGACGGACATCTTGATGTTCGAGCCCGAGAACGGCTCCGTGCCGAACTCGACCGTCTTGAGGTACTGCGAGGACGGGAAGCCCTGGTTCTTGATGAGGTACGTGTAGAACTGCTTGAGGTCCGTCGAGAACGGAGAAGGTCGACTTGTGGGCGACGAACGAGTAGACCGTCATCTGGCCGTTGGGACCCTTGTAGACGTTGAAGAGCACACCGCCGATGGTCGTCGAGCCGATGGGCTTGCCCGTGCTCGAGATGGGGCCAGCGCCGTTGAGCGCAGCCAGCCAGATCATGACCTCGTACTCCTCCGAGCCCGTGGGCGTGGAGCTTGTGAAGAGGTCGTAGGCAACATCAGCCACCGGCTTGCCCGTGAGCGTGTACGAGTACTTGGTCGTCGTGGGGATCGACGAGATGGCCGAGATCTTCTTGGGCGTGAAGACGAGCGCCGCGTTGGCGTACGACTTGACCTGGCCGGCGCCGCCCGCCCACGAGTAGGACGTGTGCCAGGCGATGGTGGTGCCCGACGAGCTGATGCTGTCAATGCCCGTGCACTGGCTGCCTGAGGTGGCCTGCGCCTTGCCCCAGAGGTTGTTGTAGACAATGTACTTGCCCGAGGTCTTGTTGTCCCACTGGCCGCAGTAGTCGGCGGCCGAGGCGGCCGTGACGGCGATGGCGGCGAGGAAAGCAGCGAAGAGGCCCTTCATGGTTGCTGGTGCGGACGCTAGTTGGAGAATGAGGCAGGCCGCAAAGCGAAGACGCCCTCGCTCACAGGGATCCCACCCGACACTCGACAATTGCATCGTGGTGTACGGTGCGCGGCCATGTTGTACAGGGAGCGGTCTCAGCTGGGAATCTCCATGCCGAAGGCAGAGGAGCTGCCGCAAGGAGCGGTTGCTGTTCGCACCGGTCTCACATTGCAGCGTGAGCTAACCTAGCTGCCCGACGCGACGACCGCATTTTTGTGTTCGAGATGCACAGGTGGATCTGCTGAATCCATTCAGCTCACAGTTCTTTTCTGAATTAAGCTTATATGTATATGAATCATTAGTGCCATCATATCTATCCATGGAGTCTAATAGTATCTATAATTCAAAGGTAACCTACTCAGTTACTAGTTTATATATTAATAGAGGTATTTATTCGTTCACGCCACCTCTGGTGTTCGAACGCGCAGCCGGTTTCCAGATACCTGATGGGAGCGCAGAGCCGAGGAGCGACTGGCGTAAAGCGCCCCGACGTGATCTCTCCTTTACGCGGATCTTGGAGCGAGTATGTGACCAAGCTGTTGGTGATTAGCGCCCAACGACGGCCCTCGGCGGTGAATGATCAGGTCAACGATCCGACCCTGAGCGATGAGTCCGGCATGAGACCTTGCTGATCGCTGTGGATCCTCACAGCGTCGTCAAGCTTGACGTACGGGAGTATGATTAAAGTCCGTACATGTACCTGTGGGTTTCACGATGCGGCGACGTGAATGCACATTTCATGGGACTCTTTCATTCATTTACACCTAAGAAGTAACGCAGCTTTGCTAGCGTTGAAGAGGCTGAGAGCGCGTTTACACGACGACCTTGGCCGAGTACTGCGACACGGCCAGCTTGGCGTTCGAGACCACGAACGGCTCCGTGCCGAACTCGAGCTTGATGAGGTACTGCGAGGACGGGAAGCTCTGCTTGCTCACCAGGTAGTTGAAAAACTGCTTGAGGTCCGTCGAGAAGGACGTCGTCGTCTTGCTCGCAACGAACGAGTACACCGTCATGCTTCCGTTAGGGCCCTTGTACACGTTGAAGAGCACGCCGCCAATGGTGACTGAGCCGATCGACTTGCCAGTACTCGAGATCGGACCGGCGCCATTCAGGGCAGCCAGCCAAATCATGATCTCGTACTCCTTCTCGCCCTTGGCGGTCGAGCTCGTAAAGAGGTCGTAGGCGACATCAGCCACAGGCTTCCCCGACGCCGTATACGTGTACTTAGCAACCGACGGGATCGACGAGATGGCCGACACCTTGGCCGGGCTGAACACGAGGGCAGCATTCGCGTAAGACTTGACCTGGTTGGCGCCGCCAGCCCACGTAGACGTCGTGTGCCAGGCGAGCGTGTTTCCCGACGGGCTGACGCTGTCCACGCCCGTGCACTGGTTGCCCGACGTCGCGGCGTTCATGTTCCACTTGTTGTTGTACACGATGTATTTGCCGGCCTTCTGGAGGTCCCACTGACCGCAGTAGTCAGCGGCGGAGGCGGCCGTCACAGCAACGGCGGCGAGGACAGCGGCGAAGAAACCCTTCATGGTGCTGGAGAAGTGGAAGTAGCTGGGGTCTGAGCTGAGCGAGGAAAATCGATGAATGAGAGACTGTGAGGCCGACGCTCGAGTCTGGAGGATCTTGTTGAGGGGATTGGAGATGCGGAGCGATGATCCCGATGGGGAGACCACTCGGACAGCAGAAACGAAATCTTGCTCGTCCGCTCGCAGGTGCACCCCTGATTGCAAGCTGGTAACGACGAACGGGACTCGAGCATACTTGTGCCGTATACAAAGCGTGGCTGCTGCACACGTCGATCTACAGATGGGCGGGGAGAGCAAATTCAACAATTGGTGTGGAGATTAATTAGTCCCATCGTCGACTCGTCGTGGTTGAGTGCATGGACAGGAAGCGGCAGCATCCTATGCATCAACATCCTTGAATCGACCGTTCACACTGGGTTTGTGGGCACGCGCGTACAGGCTTTCTTCTCACCGAATCGAATGATGAAAAGATGTGTTGGAATCACTATCAATAGTGCTCACCGGACAGATCACTGAACAACACGAAACAGTCCAACTAAAACTGGTGCTCCGTGAGGTATTCGTGTCGGACTTGCTCGGTTTCGAGATTTTCTTTTGCTGCTCAGTGGTGGTGATGGGATCGTCACCGTGCTTGTTTGGCTACAAATGACATTGAGCTTGATTTAGCATTTGCAAGATCGCATGCCCACTGTTTTGTGGGTAAAACCACGAACTGCCTTGCTGTGGCCGTTTGCTCACTCGCAGATCTCCTTTCCGTGGGTTATTGCTGACAACCCACTTTCAAAGTTGAAACGAGCGCGATTGCAAACAAAGCGCACCAGCTGTAGACATGAAGAGGGGCGAGTTGATGGCAAAAGTTATGCAGATGCGCGAGTCTTCTCCGACTAAAAGCACGGGAAATAGCTCTCGAGCATCTGCATTAGTAGAAGCAACGCGGCCACAAGCAGTAATCGGGATTTTCCTTCTGTTCCTCGCTCTCGGGATCACGTCGTCGCCTCTGTTTGAACCGTCAATTGATGCAGAGCATTTGTCGAATAGCGATGACATGATCGTGCGAAAGAATGCGTCGTATGCCAAGGCATACCTCATGGGTACAGGATTCTTTGATGCACTCATGACGAAAGTGAACACTATGGAGCCAGCAACGTCGTGGTACCCTCAGCCGGGAGATACGACCTTTATCGGATTCCCACATCTCGATTTGTCAACGTATCCATCAGGAGTTTGCTCCGTGCTAGACACAACTACTCAAGGTGCGCCTGAGTGCATTCTAATGACAGGACACGATGGTCGCGTTGCTCCGTATGGACTTTGTCGCAACGGCTCCGAGTTTGTGAGTATTCATGTCGTCATGATGATTGCAACGCCTATGGACGTCGGCACGCTTGTTTCTACCGGTGCCTGGAATGAAGGATATCGAGAGATTGGTTTCGTAGGGCTCAAATCTGCACCCACGTGTGCGACCGGACCAAAGGTTGTCATCAACTCGGATTTGTCCGATATTCGAGAGATTTCTGGGGATTTCCAACGTGTGGCTGGTGATCCTGTGAACCATTGGTTTGATATCATGGGGCTTCCTCCCTCTGTTCTCACACGACAGTTTTACGTCGAGGGAAAACAATCTACTCGCGAAGGAGTAACACTGCCTTTAAAAAAGCTGCAGAGCTATGACGCTATCATATCTCAAAAAGGATTTGTCGCTACAATAGCGGACAAGCTAGAGATTATAGCGCCGTACCCGGATTGCCCGTACGCTTATGTTACCAACTATCGAGTTACCGGTGCAGACGTCACGCTCCCTCGTCTTCAGTTCACGTTTGCTGTTGCTGCGCAAGCCCTCGCTCTGTTGGTCTTCCTTGTGATTGTAGCCATGAAGAACTCTATTATGGACACCTATCATTGCATGCACCAAATTCTGCGACTGCCAACGTTTTTCGTGATATCTGTCCAGCTCATCTACGTTCTGTACTACCAGATTTTCTCCATATCGTATCTTGCCAATGTCATGAGCGTTCCCAAGATCTACAACCTCAAGGTCGCATACTCGGCTGCTCTTGGCTATATCATTCTGCACCAGCTAGACGTTCGCTCGGCAGTCTCGCTGTGGCCAAAAATGTCCAACAACGACTCGTACTACTTCAGTCGCATCTTGTGGATGCTTGGCTCGCTTGCCGTCTTCGTGTGGTCCTTGATGGTGAAAGATCCTGATCGCTACATTCTCAAGAACTCGTCTACCTGCCCACTCGGCGCAAGTGAATGCAACGTCCCAGTCCTGATGTTATTCCAGCACTATGTGTGCCTGGGCGTCTTAGCGGCCCATCCATTTGCCTATGGTATCATTCAGCTTATTCAGTGGAGGCGCAATCAATCCGAGTATCGGCACCCAGGAAGGACTGCCGGTGACGCGAAGCCACAAACAACATTCGAGACTTTGGCATGCGGAGGTGCGTTGACCGACTACTATTACTACAATACTCTTGTATCCAGTTCTACAAGCTCTCCAAGTACGGTAAAGGCAATCAAAGAAGATGAAAAGGTCGAGTACATGACGTGTGCGAAAGCTGTGCGCGACGAAGGCTACGTGGCGCTTGGTGGCGGATGTAATGCACTCATTCGTGCCAAGGACCTGTACGTGGTGATGGTCATGAGAGTACTGCCCTCCCGAGTGGCATCGACCATCAACCTCTCGATTACAGTTGTGGATATCGAGGACGCAAAGGTGGTCGGGATGCGCCGCCTAACTTACAACGCTCTTTGGTCCTTTAGTCGGCAATGGAATGGACGCATATCGTACCCGGACATTGGGTAAGGCAACGAGCCCCAACTGGATTCCAAATCCATTCTGCATCATTTGCATTCATTTAGGCGTTTACCTAACTGAACTGATTATCGTGCTCACCAAAGTTTGATTGTACGAGTCAATCTTGCACGGTTTGCCGTCTTCGTTGTCCTTAGACCACGACCTTGGCCGAGTACTGTGACACAGTGAGCTTGGCATTCGACGCCACAAACGGCTCCGTGCCGAACTCGAGCTTGAAGAGGTACTGCGAGGACGGGAAGCCCTGCTTGCTCACCAGGTAGTTGAAGAACTGCTTGAGGTCCGTCGAGAAGGACGTCGTCGTCTTGCTCGCCACGAACGAGTACACCATCATGCTGCCGTTGGGGCCCTTGTATACATTGAAGAGCACACCGCCGATCGTGACCGAGCCGATCGACTTGCCAGTGCTCGAGATCGGACCGGCGCCATTCAGGGCAGCCAGCCAAATCATGATCTCGTATTCCTTGTTTCCATTCGGGGTCGAGCTCGTGAAGAGGTCGTAGGCGACGTCAGCAATCGGCTTCCCCGACGCCGTGTACGTGTACGTGGCTGAAGTCGGAATGGATGAAATAGCCGAAACCTGGGCCGGGGAGAAGATCAGCGCCGAGTTGGCGTACGACTTAACTTGTTCAGGCTTGCCGGCCCACGAGTAGGATGTGTGCCATGCAATCGGTGTTGCCGGAGGGGACTGGTGCTGTCGATGCCCGTGCACTGGCTACCGGAAGTTGCGTTCTTCATGTTCCAGAGGTTGTTGTAGACGATGTACTTGCCCGAGGTCTTGTTGTCCCACTGGCCGCAGTAGTCGGCAGCCGAGGTGGCCGTGACGGCGAAGGCGGCGAGGACAGCAGCGAAGATGCCCTTCATGGTGCGTTAGCTGGTGAGAGAGTGAGAAACTTGACTTGTATTCGCGATGGCAAATTGCGGAATGAAAACCGATGTGACCATTGATGCTGCGGCGACTCCTGCTCGTTGACAATGCCTTACACTTTTGTCGAGGCGACGACAAGCAGCAAGCTGTGCACATCGGGATGCATCTTCCCTTCCTTGGCGCTAACGGAAATTATGGGAGGATACCATCACCATGAGACTCGGTGCAGACACGCGAACAGCGAATTGCCTGGAGGATTTGATTCTGCTGTTCGAGAGCTTGAGAGGATTGAAGTTGGTAGCAAACGAAAAATCCATCATCTCTGCTGTCGTTGCTGTGGTACTCTGGCGAGTGGATCAGAGCCGTTGGGAGCTGCCATCCAGCTTCACTGACTGGGAAATGCAATGACCAACGTAGCACATCCTGAGTGAATCCTGAGTCCTGAGTGAAGAGCTGATTCGAGCTCTGCAATTCAGTTCAATTTGGATACCGTGAGCATGTCATAGAGTAACTCGATGATAGTGAGCTGTGCATCCGTCTGCAAAGGAGTTCCGGCTCATACTGTACAGTGTAACAACGTAATGATATACTGAGTGATGTAGTCACGTTTACGCGACTGTGTCCTGCAAGATGGGGTCCCATCTCGTTCGTGTCCGATTTGCTGACTCCTTGAACTTTGCATGCACAGCATCTGCCATCATCCAAGGTGCGGATAATCGATGCGGCCGTCCCAACGCTGGCAAACAACCCAAAGAGGTTGGTATCCGATTCGACGCATGGCCTGGACTCGCGATTCATGGACGTACACAACCATTATCGACAAATTCACGAGTGCCGCCAATCGCCAGGGAAGCGCTCGCATCAACATAACGACGTACAAGTCCTTGGCACGCACGAGGATGCTACAACCCTCGCCTAGAAACACGAAGCCCTCATCGCGCACGGCCTTGGAGCAAGTCATGTACTCAGGCAATTGGTTAAAACTAGTCGTCTTGGTGCTCTCACCAGTCAAGATCGACGTCGCGATGAGTGTGTTGTAGAAGTAGATGTTAGTCAGAGCTCCACCGCATGCATGCGCCTCAAACGAGGTCTCGCAGTCAGTGATGGATCTGCGATCTGCCGGCTGATATTCTTGTGGGTTCCGCCGCCATTGGGTTATTTGGATGACTCCGTACGCAACTGGATGCGCAAGCAACACACACAGACACACGTAGTGCTGGAATAGCATCATGGTAGTTTTGTTACACTCACTGGCGAGTAGAGCGCAGTCTGCTGATTGCCGGACGACGTAATGCGCGGGATCACCTGCAGTTAGGGCCCACAGGTAAATGCCAAGCGATAGAAGCATCCAGACGATCCGAGCAAAATAGTAGGAGTCGTTGTTCGTCATCTTGGGCCACAGTGAGACGGCTGATCGAACATCGAGCTGATGTAGAAGGATATACGCCAACCCTGCAGAGTATATCACCTTGGTGAAATACAGGCTGCCCATTCTAGAGCTGCTCGCGAGGTATCCGATATCGAATAGCTGGTAGTAGAGCACATAGAGTAGCTGCAGCGCGATCACGACAAATGTAGGAAGGCGCAAAATTTGGTGCACGAGGTGGTATGTGTTGAGTGCGGAATTTCTCACAGCAATCAGAAGGAAGAAGACGAGCAACGCAAATGCTTGCGCAGCAACAGCAACGGTAAATTGGAGGCGAGGCAGTGTGATATCAGCCCCTGCGACACGATATAAGGTCACGTACAAATGTTTACTACCGCGATAAGGTGCCTCCGCGTCAAGTTGATTCGAAATTGTTGCCACAAATGCATTCTGTGCGATGATATCGTCAAAGCTTTGGCGCTTTTTGAGTGATAGAGTCAAGCCTTCCCGCGCATTCAATTTGCTTTTCACGTAGAATGCGAGCTTTCGCACAGGAGCAGGGAGGCGCATGATGTTGAACCAGCGGTTGGCTGGATCTTGTGTCACTCGGCGGAACTCACCGGAAAGCTCCCGAATATTGGCTACGTCTACTTCAGCATGCAACTTGGAGCCATCAACGCACGTCGGGGTCGAAGTCACACCTAGAAGAGCGATTTCACGGGTACTTTCGACCCAAACTCCGGCAGAAAGTAGCCCTCCAATGTCGGTTGGAGTGGCAAGGATCAGGATGTAGTGTATTGTGATATACTCGGTTCCATTTCGGCAGACACCGTACGCACTGACACCCCCTTCGTGGCCAGTCATAATGACGCACTCCGGAGATTCATGGCTCGCATCAAGAATGGCGCACGGTCCGTTCGGGTATACTGATTGGTCGAGAAGTGGGAAACCGAGAAAACTGGAGCTGCTGATCTGAGGAAACCAGTTGGCGGCGGTCACATTTGAGCGAACGCTGTCAGCAAATGAGTCAAAGAACCCAGCACCAAGAAGGTATGCCTTGGCGTAGGATGCGTTCTTGCGTATGATTAGACCGTCATCGTCATGAAGGCGCTCGGAATCGACGCTGCTGTTAAAAAGCGGTGTCGAAGTAATTCCAAGAGCGAGGAAGAGCAGTCCCATCCCAACAATTGCTTGCAGGCGTGAAGCCTCACTAAGAGGTTGCGACAAAGCGATGCGTCGGGCTTTAGATTCCTTAATCCAGTGCAGAGTTGGGCTCGCTGCGACGAACTCCGTATTCAGCGACGCAATCTTTGTCATCCTAGAAAGACTTGTCGAGTCAGCAGGAATGGGCTTGTCACGAAGGAGATTTCAACAGAATAGGACAACTCATCGACCAAACTTGCCCAGAAGGAACTTCGTCAACCTCAGTTTCAGGTTCTTTTTTTGGTCACCCAATCACTACTCGGACGGGCATAAATATCCTTGCTCAAATTGCTAGCACTCGCCTTCGGCTCGCGGGTATGGCCGTGGTAAACCCGGCATCCTACGATAAAAGACGATGACTGGGAATGGAACCCAGTGAAAATGCAACAATGCCTGAGTATACAGTGCTATCTGCGGGCAACGCTGAGCGCACCTGCAGACACTTTGTGGCCCCTGATGTGTTAGGTTGACGCTCGGCAAAAAACATTAGGTCTTGGTTGACCTCGGAGCATGCTCAAATTAATCATGCGGTGATAAGGTCCTTGGCGGGAATTTGTCGCGCTTGCAGGATGCAGTGCATGCAAAATGGCAACGTCTTCAGTAGCGTATCGTCTCCGATGACCACTGCGATCTTCTTGCTGACGGTGCATTTACTGCAAAATGTCTGGACGAGCACAGAACAGATTGGGGTATTAGAATCAATGTGATCAATTCTGTGAAAAGCCATTGCGCAAACTCACCTTCCGGCAGCAATGGCAAGCACCGCCTGATTGAACAAGGGTTCCGAGCTTGTTCAAGCCCTTATGACAGTTCTCGCACTTCGGCGACGTCGTCCAGCGCTCGCCAGCACGTTGACGACGTTGACTCTGCTGATTTTGCTGCGCCAGCCAAGTGAGCTTCTGTGACAGCGCGTACTCGGCGATATCACCAACGACCACGAGTCGCTCGGCGTACAGAGCGCAAGCATGGCTGCGGCGCATGTCTCCACGTGGATCAAACACGCCTCGCCCGAAGATTTCGACGTTCTCGACGTCGCTCGCGCGGAATGTGAAGCATGTTGAGACGTATCCGCGGATGAAGTTCAAATCAAGTAGCTCACGGAACCCGGGCAGCTCGATCGACTGACGAATGTAGTAGCACACTCGTTCTCCTTGAGGATTTTTGGTCACGCCTGTGGCCTCGAGGAAAATGTAGTCACGAGGAGACGAGAACTTGGCAAGCGAAAGCACGCCCCACTTGACGCCCAAGAACCGGAACGGCTCCTTCGGAGTCGGCGCTTGGATGGTGTACAGAAGCTGACAGCTGTCCATCTCACTACCCAAGAACGTATCACGCTGCAGCCATCGCGGCATCGTGTGTGCCTGCCACCCAAGGGCAATATCTTCCACTGTGCCGCTGACTTGTCCAGTGGCGACGATAATGGGCACTCGTTCTCCAGGAGCTCGTGGATCGTCACTGTGGTGAGCGACAGCACTGCCAACCTCATCGGAGCTGCTCGCACTGGTGCGTGAAGAGCCCATGGATGAGAGAGTGGATGAGAAGTTGGACGACGATGACGACGATGAGCCCGACGATAGGAGCTTCCTGACATGGCGCCGCATGAAGCCGCGCTTGGAGTGGGCGTGCGACGCTACTGATGACGGATTCGAGGCGTCGATATCTGCGCCATGGATGGACGGGCCGCTCGAGTACGAGGACGCGGACGCCGTGGACGTGGGGGACCAGTCGGCCCAGTACTTGCTGAGCGCGTTCGCGTCGTTGGAGCTGCTGCTGGCCGTGAGCGCGTCCTCCGCGCTCGCTTTCGTCGCCCCGATCGCCGCCTTGTCGCCTCTGGCCGCCCGTGGCGCACGCCTCGACCTGTAGATGCGCACCTTTTCCTTGGTCTTGAGCAGCTTCCAGGCGCGGCCATCGAGCTCTCGCCCCGCCGTGACAAAGCTGTCGCTGAGCTCGAGCGTGTGCGCCACGATGCTCTCGGCCTCTCTCTCGATGGCCTCAGAGCGCTCTCGCGGCAGCGGCCGGGTGGGGAACGTGCC
The DNA here is from genome assembly GCA_024867545.1 of Phytopythium helicoides. Classification (NCBI taxonomy): domain Eukaryota; phylum Oomycota; class Peronosporomycetes; order Pythiales; family Pythiaceae; genus Phytopythium; species Phytopythium helicoides. The sequence goes on along the minus strand of JANFNE010000071.1, from coordinate 112,015 downwards.
CTCCGAGAGCTGGAACTTCATGGCTTTGGCTGGTGCAGCGGCGATCGCCTAGTGGCGGCAGCTGGAGACGCAGCAGCCCACCGCGGCAACGCGAAAGCGTCGGATGTTCAGAACCAGCACCGGCAGATGATCAGAGCGCCCCGAGACGATTGATGATCGTCGCCCGACTCTACATTGGCCAGCGAAGTTGCAGCTGCATGAACAGCCTGTAAGTAGCAGCGAGTCGCGTCGTGGCGTAACTCACTGGACAGTGGCACTTCACGTCGCTCCGCGGCATCCGCGCGTGTGGCCAAGCGGAGACCGAGCAGCTCCGGTCGTGGCGTCGCGTACGTCAGCCTGTCCAGGCGCGTCACCCCTGTGCGTCATCACACCAAAGTGCCTCGTGCAGGTCGACATCCACAGCGAGAAGGTCGCTCCGCTCGATGCCCAAACAGCTACGTAGCAGATGCTGCGTGTAGCTCAGTGTCGTGCTCAAATATGTAGGCGTTACCTACTGCACCGGAACTTGAGGGAATTGCTTGAGCTCCCAGGTTTTGTGGTTCCCAGTTTTTTTTTTTTTTTCTCTGTACGTCTGTCGCGAGGACTCCTACATGCAGCAACGGATTGTCGAGCCCAGCTGCTGCCAACCCTCCGCTTGAGGTTTAGTCGGGCAGCAAAGACGGACTCGAGCCACACATATCGGTGACGACCAGCCTGACGTCAGGAGCAGAGGGCACGAAGAAGACTCGCAAGATTTGCGTACAGTATTCAACTGCATGTAGAGCAATCTGCTTGAGGTTTTGAAGCAGGCACCACGTCGACCACTGCAAACGCAATCAGATCTCATTGTACAAGCTCACAAGCACCCAAAGCCGACTGTGCAGAGACTAGCGGTAGCAACCTCGGATCCACTCAAAACCCAGCTAGGAAAACAAACTTGCATCACTCCCGAGAACCTAGAAGCAAGGAACGCTGCGCAAGACACCTTGGCAACGAACTCTGAATCGATCGAGTCATCGAGGTGGGGAAACACGAGGGGATCGCGTGGTCGGTCGAGAGCTAGCGTGCAAGAGTACCCTGAAAGCCGGTGGAAACGATTTGCATCCATAACGAATCGTTTTGCCGATTGAGCTGACCGCGTGTCGCGTGGTTTCCGATGACCAAGCTGGTTTTGCTGATCGCAGTGGAGCGTGTTCGTCGACATCCACGTCTTCGAGTTATGATATCGATGAGTTCATTCACGATGCTTTCCAGGACGAAGGGATAACAGCTTTACCCCACGTTGCCGAGCCAACCAGTCAAGCAGCCTCGCCGGCTGGAAGCTGTTTACTTTGCTCGAATCGCTCCTGAGATCTGCTTGGCCCTTCGTCTCTTGCCGACACAGTGGAACGGATTTGCTGGCCAAAAACAAGAGACACTCGAGACACCTGATTGCCTATCGACCACAAACCGCGGCATGCCATCCACTGTGCATCTCGACATATCGATGGCATCTCGTGATCCTATCGCTGGTAATGGCGCTGAGGAAGATGGCCTTCCGTTTCCCCCGCGTGCTGTGCTGCTGACGCGCGAGGAAGAGCGCACGCTCATGGCTGTGGCCAACCAGATTGTGTGCGAGACGCTCGAGGCGAGCGAGGAGTTCGAGGCGGTGGATCGTCGAGTCGACGACCACCGGTGGAAACTTGTCAAGGAGCGGGAGAACATGCAGGTGTATCGAGCGAGGCGTCAGCAGCTGCGCGAACACGAGCGCGGATCGTTCTACCCGGAACGACCACAGCTCTATTCTGTCAACGAGGACGCGCTGCGCGCTTTCTTCTTGGATGAGTGGGTCGAGAATCACAGCAGCGCGATGACCGCAGACGCCGACTTGTCTAGCCGAACATCGTCGTCATCCACAAGCTCAAGCACTCGCGAGTTGAGGCGGACAGCCTCGCTGTATGGGGACCGCAGCGTGCTGGAGGCCTCAAAGCGCACGCGCGTACCACTCGTGCTAGGCACTGGCGTGGTAGACGGCTCAATCGAAGACGCGGCTTTCGGAGCCCTCGCGAGCTCGGACCAGTTGTGGCATCTCCGAGATCAAGACAACAGCAGTGTTGGACTCAAACAAGCAAGAATTCTCGCCACAATCCACAAGCCAACAAGCGAAGACCCTTTTCGATTCTTAGGTGTGAAATGGAGCTGTCGGGTGGCACTACAGCCTTTGCTGCGACAGCGGGATTTCCTGTCTGTCGAGTCATCGGGAATGACTAAGGATGCTAACGGCGAGCGTGTGTTCTACTATCTGAACCACTCGATCGAGCTCTCCCAGGTGCCAGAGTTCTTGGCTCGTGGGATCATTCGCGGACAGATGTCGTTGTGTTACATTGGGAGGGCTGCGAATCCGCAGGATCCAACGAGCAAGACTAGCGTATATTGCCTCGGTTTTCTAGACGCAAGGGGCATGGCCGCCGTTCAAATCGCCGCAGCAGTGCTCGGCGCTGCCATCACTTCGGTGTGCACAGTCATTGAGGCATCGTATGCCAAGAAACTTGCCTGGCTGGTTAATAGCGAGCAGCGGGAAGAGAATCGGTCTTCAACTATAACTGCTGAGACCAGCCTTTCCTGCCCGTGCTGCTCGAAGCGATTCGCGTCCATCACCAATCCGTTTGGGATTCGAGTGCAATGCAGACTTTGCGAGCGGGTACGTGCAAGAAGTTGATATAGCTCGCATCTCCATTGTTACTGATGCGTGGATCTTGCACCAAACAGGAGATCTGCAAGTCGTGCAGTGTCAAGAAGAGCGTAGCCGCATCGGGGGCGGCAAGGTCGCTGTTTTGTGTCCACTGCGTGCTACGAGCCAAGCGAATGGATCCAACGCGAGTAGCTCTCGCAATGCTGACGTAGGACGCCAAAGATTCATTCGATGTGTGCCGTAGTCAAGTTGACGCTCACCACAACGAGCGGATGAGGCAGCATCCTGTATTATACAATAAAGTCCTTTATATGATTTCTCTTTGGACAATTTTATATACTAAATTTAACTTTTATTAGTTAAATAGCAACTAAATTGATAAAAATATATTGGCGAATATAATTGTTGAGCTGACTCGCCGAACCGAACTCATTCATTACTCACGGAGCCCCTCACCAAAACTGCCACGATCTGTTCCTGGCTCAGTGCGCATCCACGCCCCTCTCATCTCGCTCATCTCGAACACCAACAACAGTCTGCGCCAGCACAGCCGTTCACATTTCCCGCCCATTTCGTCTTTCTCCTCGTCCCTCCAACCAACACTTCGTCGCCATGACCCTCACCGGGTCTCTGCGTCGCGCAGCACTGGCTGCTGCCACGCTCGCGCTCGCGACCAACTCGCTCGCATCCGTCCATGCCAGCGCGTCCGACGGCGGCACTCGTGAAGGAGACGGTGCGTACACTACTCTGCTGTGCCGTGCTCACCTGGACGAATCGAAAGTCCATCGTGACGTGACTCAGCGCCACTGACTAACTTCGCATCCTATGACCTTCGCTGACGATCAATCTCAGAGGGCCAGACATGCCCTACGTACGCCACCCAGCAGTACTACGCATACCAGTACCTCGAGCGACAAGCCAACACGGGAACGTCGACTGCAGGCAACCCCTACTACTTCACCCAGCCGTCCCTCTTCAAGTACGGCGCCGGTCAGTGGCTATGGGACTCGTGCGGAGCCATCATTGCCAACGTCCACCGCAACGTGGACGACGCCATCACCGAGTTCCGTACGCTCATGTACTCTCAGGTGTCGTCGGGTATGGTTCCGGAGGAGATCTCGTGGCCCAGCGGCTCGGGCAACACTGTTTCTCAGATGCCGACGATCCGTGGGCGTTGCTGGCCATCTACAACAAGACGGGAGACACGAGTTTCCTGAAGGAGCAAGTGCCGAAAGTTGCTGCGTACCTCAACTGGTGGCGCACGACTCGTGACCTCGGTGACGGACTTGTGGTGACGGTGCATCCGTGGGAGACTGGTATTGACGCCTCACCAGCGTACGATGCGGCATGGCACTTCAAGCCGACTGGAGTCGCTGCCGTCGACTACGCCACTCTTGTACCTCAAGTTCCCAGAGCTCCAGACTTACTACAAGGACACATGGGGAAACAACTACACGGCGATCCTCGCACAGACCAAGGCTGCATCATCGCTCATCGCCGACTGGTTTGTTGTCCAAGATATCGCCATCAACACACTCGTTGCCGTCGGCTGGGCCATTCTAGGAGACCTCGCAACCAAGTACGGTGACACTACCAACGCCGCTACCTACTATGCTTACAACAAGGCTCACGAGACCGCCATCAAGTCGCGTATGTGGGACAGCTCACTCAACCGATTCGTCACGACGTACAAGGACCAGGATGGCACGTGGCAGTCGACGTCGGTGCAGACCGTCCAGTCTCTCTTCCCACTGCTCATGCGCTCACTCACATCGACGCAGCGCGCCGCTGTCATCGCCGATGCGACGAGCACCAGCAAGTTCTGGACCAACTACCCGTTCCGTCCGTCTCCAAGGCTGAGAGCACGTACACGCCGAATCTACGTGTACAACCTGCTGTGGCGTGGTCCGAGCTGGGGGTTCACCAACTGGTTTGTGATTGAGGGTCTGCTGTACAGCGGTCGCACGGATTTGGCGAGCACGGCTGTGGATCGTTGGTCTTCTGCGATCAGTGTGTCGGGAGTGTGGGAGATGTGGAACCCGGACACGGGTATTGGGTACGGCGCTGAGGGTCTCGGTATGTCGACTGTGTTTGTGGATATGCTGTACCGCACGGGGAAGGTGAACTCAACGAACGAGTACGCTGGCAACGGCATCACGACGTCTAATCTGTGGGCCTCATCACAAATTGGTGACACGAAGAACGGCAATGCCTACGATGATAGTTGGTGGGTTCTCTCGTACGGGAAGTACGCGACTATCAAGCGCATCGACCTCGCAGGAGGCAGTCGCGTTGATCAAATTGCCATCCTGTATGGTGATTCCCGCTCCAGTGATGAGTACTACGCAACCCATGGTGATGTTGGTACGTCGTCGACGACTTCACTCACTGTTCCGTCGGGTGTCCACGTCACGGAGGTATATGCGTGCACGGGTTCGTATCTCTTGAGCACGCGTGTGTTCTACGTCAAGTTCACGCTGAGCAACGGTCAGACGGTGAGCATCGGTAAGACGTCATCCAGTTGCAGCACTTTCACGGCTCCTAGCGGACAGCGTATTGTTGCGCTTGTGGGTCGTTCGGGCAGTGCCAACAACCGCATCGGTGTCTACGCGTACACTTAAGGTGATGGAGTTCTATGGAGACAGGTCTATGCTACAGTCATAGTGCCGTGAGGCACTGTCGGTTTTGCTCGCCGTTGTGGTGCCAAACACCCGTGGTGATATCGTGAAAGTAGCGTAGGAAGTAAATGGCAAATGGTGAATTCGCTTTCGACGGACATTCAAATTACGATGGTAGCTTTGATTGTTAACGCCTGGCTGCCTCTCTGTTACTCTTGGAGCGAGGTGAAGTTTGCCCTCACCATCTAAATAATTGCAGAGTGCAATTACCAACACGTCCTGTGTATCTAATGTCGTGCAGCGTTGCGCCTTCCGCTGCATCCTCCTACTGAATCGACACTGCACAACAGAAGACTCGAGTGATGCGCCTTGGTTCGACTGTAGGCCATGCTTGAGATGTCAGGAGCACATGCTGTAAGGAGTTTTGCGGGGACGGCCGTGCAAGGATTCGAGGGGAAGCCTTTCTCACAACACAGCGATAGCCTTACACGCAGCTTTGTTGCCATCGCATGGTGCCGAGATTCTAGCCATATCGACGAAACGGGGAGGCGGGGCTGCTTGAGAAAAGCGCGCACAGTAACACAGTAGGCGTGATGATCCAATGTTGAACTGTTGTGATCTGCTGGGAAAGATTTTCCCACTGCAGAGTCTCGGCTCACGTCGCTGATCGCCCATCCTGATGGCAAGCACTCTATATATTAAATAATTATATAATATCATTTCAATATTTAAAAGTTATTATATAAGATAAACTCTATAAATTGCAATCAGAGTCATACAGATAGCATTAATTTAACCAATCCATACAGCATGGAATCTGTCTCTTTGAACCGAACTCATCGCCCACGTGACTCACGGAGCCCCTCGCACTCTACGGTACGCGCTAGCGTCGAAACTGCCTGGCTCATCGTGAATCTCCGCCTCGCTCATCACGAACACCGACGTTCCTCGTCCACCAGCAGGCAGCGAGCTGCCGGAGACTGCTCGTCTCGCATTTCCCGCCCATTTCGTCTTTCTCCTCGTCCCTCCAACCAACACTTCGTCGCCATGACCCTCACCGGGTCTCTGCGTCGAGCAGCACTGGCTGCTGCCACGCTCGCGCTCGCGACCAACTCGCTCGCATCCGTCCATGCCAGCGCGTCCGACGGCGGCACCCGCGAAGGAGACGGTGCGTACACTACTCTGCTGTGCCGTGCTCACCTGGACGAATCGAAAGTCCATCGTGACGTGACTCAACGCCACTGACTAACATCGCATCCTATGACCTTCGCTGACGATCAATCTCAGAGGGCCAGACATGCCCTACGTACGCCACCCAGCAGTACTACGCATACCAGTACCTCGAGCGACAAGCCAACACGGGAACGTCGACTGCAGGCAACCCCTACTACTTCACCCAGCCGTCCCTCTTCAAGTACGGCGCCGGTCAGTGGCTATGGGACTCGTGCGGAGCCATCATTGCCAACGTCCACCGCAACGTGGACGACGCCATCACCGAGTTCCGTACGCTCATGTACTCTCAGGTGTCGTCGGGTATGGTTCCGGAGGAGATCTCGTGGCCCAGTGGCTCGGGCAACACTGTTTCTCAGATGCCGACGATTCCGTGGGCGTTGCTGGCCATCTACAACAAGACGGGAGACACGAGTTTCCTGAAGGAGCAAGTGCCGAAAGTTGCGGCGTACCTCAACTGGTGGCGCACGACTCGTGACCTCGGTGATGGACTTGTGGTGACGGTGCATCCGTGGGAGACTGGTATTGACGCCTCGCCAGCGTACGATGCGGCGTGGCACTTCAAGCCGACTGGAGTCGCTGCCGTCGACTACGCCACTTTGTACCTCAAGTTCCCAGAGCTTCAGACTTACTACAAGGACACATGGGGAAACAATTACACAGCGATCCTCGCACAGACCAAGGCTGCATCATCGCTCATCGCCGACTGGTTTGTTGTCCAAGATATCGCCATCAACACCCTCGTTGCCGTCGGCTGGGCCATTCTAGGAGATCTCGCCACCAAGTACGGTGACACTACCAACGCCGCTACCTACTACGCGTACAACAAGGCTCACGAGACCGCCATCAAGTCGCGCATGTGGGACAGCTCGCTCAACCGATTCGTCACGACGTACAAGGACCAGGATGGCACGTGGCAGTCGACGTCGGTGCAGACCGTTCAGTCTCTCTTCCCGTTGCTCATGCGCTCGCTCACATCGGCGCAGCGTGCCGCTGTCATTGCCGATGCGACGAGCACCAGCAAGTTCTGGACCAGCTACCCGTTTCCGTCCGTCTCCAAGGCTGAGAGCACGTACACGCCGATTTACGTGTACAACCTACTGTGGCGCGGACCGAGCTGGGGATTCACCAACTGGTTTGTGATTGAGGGTCTGCTGTACAGCGGTCGCACGGATTTGGCGAGCACGGCTGTGGATCGTTGGTCTTCTGCGATCAGTGTGTCGGGAGTGTGGGAGATGTGGAACCCGGACACGGGTATTGGGTACGGCGCTGAGGGTCTCGGTATGTCGACTGTGTTTGTGGATATGCTGTACCGCACGGGGAAGGTGAACTCAACGAACGAGTACGCTGGCAACGGCATTAACACGACGGATCTGTGGGCGTCAACTCAGATTGGCAGCAGTTCGAATGGAGATGCCTACGATGATAGTTGGTGGGTTCTCGCATATGGAAACTACTCGACTATCAAGCGTATCGACCTCGCAGGAGGTACTCGCGTTGATCAAATTGCCATCCTGTATGGTGATTCCCGCTCCAGTGATGAGTACTACGCAACCCATGGTGATGTTGGTACGTCATCGACGACTTCACTCACTGTTCCGTCGGGCGTCTACGTGACCCAGGTGTACGCATGCACGGGTTCGTATCTCTTGAGCACGCGTGTGTTCTACGTCAAGTTCACGCTGAGCAACGGTCAGACGGTGAACATTGGCACGACCACGTCGAGTTGCAGTACTTTCACGGCTCCTAGCGGACAACGTATTGTTGCGCTTGTGGGTCGTTCGGGCAGTGCCAACAACCGCATCGGTGTCTACGCGTACACCTAACTTGTTGAAAGTCTTAAGGGTTAAATTGGTGAGATGCTACTCAAAGGCACACGAGATGGGCATGGAACTTTTAAACATGAGGCAAGATTTGGTGTTGGACATACAATTGAAATCACAGCGGTCAAGAAATCTCGAAAAGCGTAAGAAACTTTTCTTAGTTTTCTTGGACGTCAACTGGCAAGGATGATTTCAACAAATTTGCACTCTTCCACGAATTTTTCACGTAACAAATTGTTTGGTTGCATTAAGAGTTCGTTCCAGAAGATTTGTTTTTTTTTTTTGCACGAGGCACTGACACCGAATTCACACAGCTCACCGATAATCTTTTTGCTAGCAAATCAACACATGAATTTATTATCTCCGAACATAACCTAAAGAAAATGCTATCGATCCCCATTTATATTGTCGCGGTTTGGTCGGCTTTGTCGATCTTGTGTATTCACGTCTTCAGCTACAGTTGTGCTGTCCTTCAAAGCACTGGCATCGATACTAGGCAGCTCCGAAGTAGGAAATGATGAAGAGCAAACGTGGAAAGCAGGACAGATGGGTAGTTAGCTGGTGCTCTGTGCGAGGCGAACGATTTCAACGCTGTGATTCGTCAGGAACGATGTGCGAGGAGATCAATGAATTGGTGGCACTCACACGTACGTCATGAATCAACGCGGGATATATGATGGTTTGTACTGTCTCAATGTCGCTATCGTAGGTCTTGTCTTTGATCAATCAGCATCTATTTAGCCAGTCCAAATCTTTCCATCTCGATGTCGGTTTGGGGCAATGAATGTGTTGCTCTCCATCTACAAAGCGCTGTGATGCGGGCTGCGAAAAATTAAAGAATGCAAACCGCGCGAACCGCGATGCGGCGAAACAAATCTAGTTAGTGATCTAATCTGGTCTGTATTTGTTTTGAATTTTCTTGCTCCCTTAAAAAGAGCATCTATCGGGCCGCTAGAGAAAAAAAGTCCTCTTCTCCACTCAAAGCACAAGGTCTGTCAATAGAAGACGATCGTACGCAACCAAACCGAGTAAAATATGTAGATTAGCCACAGGTCTATGTGGATTGATCTGTAGTGGATCCGGCAACCGATGTATGGTCGATAATGCGGTCAATGACGGATCTGTTGAGGTCATCGTGTGTACTGTACTAAGCCATCGGCGCCTGGTAGTGGAGAATCTTCCAGAGATCAAATAAGAGGTTGTCACGCTCAAGTAAATGTGGTGCGATGATAGTTTCCGAGTAGGTTGGAGAAGGAATCCGCTGTGGATACGGCGTCCGTGCGGTTTGATGCTGTAGTAACAAGATGGATAGCGCTTGCACACCTCAGCAAGCCACATTGATGGGTCGCAATCATTACCGACTGCGTCTTGTAAAAAACAGTAGCGCATCACTCAAAGTATTCGTGCAAGAGGCAGCATAGCAAGATCTTCCGGATAGTATAACTTGTAGTCATGGCAGATTGGTACAGCTGGATTGTGATGAACTCCAACTGCCTCTGTCTCCTGCTGTGCACTTGTTTAACGCACGTATCACTTGCTGGTATTTATTAGCTACATGTGACCTTGCTCTCATGCGAATAAAACGAGTTCGGCATTTGCAGGTTTGGAAAGAGCACGTGGGTATCGTTGGTCCCAATCTGTGCAGGATCTGCGCAAGATCGCAAGCCTGTGGAGGGTAGACACGAAGTGCCAGAAATCTGTGGCATTACCGCCAAAACGGTAAAACCCTTGCGGGAAGCAAGCAAGTGAAGACTGCAGCGATAGGGAATGAAAGACTTCCCTGCTGTCCAACGCGGACGAGCGTGGCCAAGGTGAGGTAATGAAGCGCGACTCACAAATCGGATGGGCCACAAAACCTATGTAATATGATATTTCGCGAGTAGTAGGTGAATCATTATGCTTTCGTTACAATTTAACAATAATCATATTATATTATATTTTGCATATTATGATGTCATTAAATTGGGGAATCCATCCCTTTGAACAAATTACACACATCGAAACTGCCTGGCTCAAGGTGAATCAACGCCACCTCGACTTTAATCCCAACTCGACGAGGATGCTGTTGTTAAGGATCGCTGAGGATCAATAAATCCCACATCTTCGTCCCCTTCCTCTTCCGCCAGCACGTTTCTCCATTCAGTCATTCCCACATTTTCCTCATCTCGCCAACCAACAATTCGTCGCCATGACCCTCACCGGGTCCCTGCGTCGAGCAGCACTGGCTGCTGCCACGCTCGCGCTCGCGACCAACTCGCTCGCATCCGTCCATGCCAGCGCGTCCGACGGTGGAACTCAATATGGAGACGGTTGGTTCTGTACTCTCCTAAAAGTAAATCGTGATGTGATGTGACTGACAACATGTTGTTACCTTTTGACAATGACCACAGAGGGCCAGACATGCCCCTACGTACGCCACCCAGCAGTACTACGCATACCAGTACCTCGAGCGACAGGCCAACACGGGAACGTCGACTGCAGGCAACCCCTACTACTTCACCCAGCCGTCCCTCTTCAAGTACGGCGCCGGCCAGTGGCTATGGGACTCGTGCGGAGCCATCATCGCCAATGTGCATCGCAACGTGGACGACGCCATCACCGAGTTCCGTACGCTCATGTACTCTCAGGTGTCGTCGGGTATGGTTCCGGAGGAGATCTCGTGGCCCAGCGGCTCGGGCAACACTGTTTCTCAGATGCCGACGATCCCGTGGGCGTTGCTGGCCATCTACAACAAGACGGGAGACACGAGTTTCCTGAAGGAGCAAGTGCCGAAAGTTGCTGCGTACCTCAACTGGTGGCGCACGACTCGTGACCTCGGTGACGGACTTGTGGTGACGGTGCATCCGTGGGAGACTGGTATTGATGCCTCACCAGCATACGATGCGGCATGGCACTTCAAGCCGACTGGAGTCGCTGCCGTGGACTACGCCACTCTATACCTCAAGTTCCCAGAGCTCCAGACTTACTACAAGGACACATGGGGAAACAACTACACGGCGATCCTCGCACAGACCAAGGCTGCATCATCGCTCATCGCCGACTGGTTTGTTGTCCAAGATATCGCCATCAACACACTCGTTGCCGTCGGCTGGGCCATTCTAGGAGACCTCGCAACCAAGTACGGTGACACTACCAACGCCGCTACCTACTATGCTTACAACAAGGCTCACGAGACCGCCATCAAGTCGCGTATGTGGGACAGCTCACTCAACCGATTCGTCACGACGTACAAGGACCAGGATGGCACGTGGCAGTCGACGTCGGTGCAGACCGTCCAGTCTCTCTTCCCACTGCTCATGCGCTCACTCACATCGACGCAGCGCGCCGCTGTCATCGCCGATGCGACAAGCACCAGCAAGTTCTGGACCAACTACCCGTTCCCGTCCGTCTCCAAGGCTGAGAGCACGTACACGCCAATCTACGTGTACAACCTGCTGTGGCGTGGTCCGAGCTGGGGGTTCACCAACTGGTTTGTGATTGAGGGTCTGCTGTACAGCGGTCGCACGGATTTGGCGAGCACGGCTGTGGATCGTTGGTCTTCTGCGATCAGTGTGTCGGGAGTGTGGGAGATGTGGAACCCGGACACGGGTATTGGGTACGGCGCTGAGGGTCTCGGTATGTCGACGGTGTTTGTGGATATGCTGTACCGCACGGGGAAGGTGAACTCGACGAACGAGTACGCTGGCAACGGCCTTAATACGTCGGACTTGTGGGCGTCAACTCAGATTGGCGATAGCTCAAACGGCAACGCCTACGATGATAGTTGGTGGGTTCTCGCGTATGGGAAGTACGCGACGATCAAGCGTATCGATCTCGCTGGAGGTACTCGCGTTGATCAAATTGCCATCATGTATGGTGATTCGCGCTCCAATGACCAGTACTACGCAACTCATGGTGATGTTGGCACTTCATCGACGACTTCGCTCACGGTTCCGTCAGGCGTCTACGTGACGCAGGTATACGCGTGCACGGGTTCGTATCTCTTGAGCACGCGTGTGTTCTATGTCAAGTTCACGCTGAGCAACGGTCAGACGGTGAGCGTTGGCACGACCACGTCGAGTTGCAGTACTTTCACGGCTCCTAGCGGACAGCGTATTGTTGCGCTTGTGGGTCGTTCGGGCAGTGCCAACAACCGCATCGGTGTCTACGCCTACGAGTGAAGCGTTTGAGATAGAATTCGTGAAAGCGTGTTTTATTTTTCATGTGAGCATGCAAATGAATGAAGAGAGAAAAAGAGAGTACACATCTGGTCATCAAGGCTCTTGTTGCTGCAGGCGGACCCAGTCTAACCAATGTCAGGGTACGAGATGCGGCCGTCCCAGCGTTTGCAGACACGCCATAAAGCTCTGTAGCTAATGCGGCGCATTGGCGTCAGGCGATGATCTTGAATGTGAGCGACAACAACTGACAAGCTGACTGTAGCAGCCATTTGCTCGGTCAGCACCCTCATGACCATGACGACGTACAAATCCTTGGCACGAATCAGAGCATTGCAGCCCCCAAGGAGCACAAAACCCTCGTCTCGAACTGCTTTGGCACACGTCAGGTATTGTGTCGCTAAATTACCATTGCTAGCTCCGTCCGCAGGCACCTCTTTGGTCACTAGCGTGTTGTAGTAGTAGTACTCGCCAAGTGGACCACCGCAGCCGTACGCTTCGAAAGACGTCACGAGATCTGGGAGACGGTTGTCAGGCGGAGTATATTCAGTGGGATTGCGCTTCCACTGGACAAGCTGGATGAGGCCGTACGCGAAAGGGTGAGCAAGAAACACACCAAGGCAGACAAAGTGCTGCATGAAGAACCTTTTAGTCTGATTGCACTCTGCAGCACCCATTGCACACGATGAAGATGTGGCAACAGTGTAGTGGTCTGAGTTTTTCACCGAAAGCGACCAGAGAAAAACACCAAGCGATCCCAGCATCCACACAATGCGGGCGAAATAGTAAGTGTCATTGTTGGCCATTTTGGGCCACAAAGTCACTGCTGCACGGACGTCGAGCTGGTGGAGAAGGATGTAGCCAACACCTGAAACGTACAAGATCTTCTTGTCGTAAATGGATGATAGCGCTTCATTTGTCGCAAGATAGGCGATGTCGAATATTTGGTAGTACAACACGTACAGAAGCTGAATCGAGATGATGCAAAAGGTTGGAAGGCGGAGAATCTGGTGGACGAGATGGAAGGTTGGGAGAGGGCCATTGCGTACAGCAATGATCAAGATGAAGGCTAATAGCGCGAGTGCTTGTGCCGCCACTGCAAACGTAAATTGAAGGCGTGGGAGCGTGATGTTTGCTCCTGCGACGCGGTACAGTGTGAAGTAAGAGTATGGAACCGAGTTGTTGGGTGCCGCAACTTCGAGTTTATCAGCAAGAGTGGATCCGAAGGCGTTCTGGGCAATGATACCGTCAAAACTCTGGCGCTTCTTGGACGGAATGGTGAGGCCCTGGCCAGTGCCTTTCTTCGCTTTGAGGTAAAACATCCGCTCTCGAACTGGTGGAGGTAGACCCATGACATCGAACCACTGGTTGGTCGGGCCGACTTCAACATGGTTGAAAACACCCGACATTTCGCGCAGATCTGACAAGTCCGGGGTGATGACGACCTTGTTCATCAGGGTTTTTGAATCAAGTTTGCATACTGGAGACGTCATGAGACCAACTACGATACTTTCGCGCGTGTTTTCGATCCAATTGCCGGTGGCGACGAGTCCACCAACGTCTGCGGGAGTCACAAGCGCCTGGACATAGTGCACACTGACAAACTCGTTTGCGCCAGTGCGGCACAGTCCGTAAGCGCTCACGCTGCCTTGGTGACCGGTCATGATGATGCACTCTGGTGCACTGGTATCGTTAGTATCAAGAATTGCGCAAGCACCGTCTGTGTAAGTGCGGTGGTCAATATAAGAGAAATTGAGAAACGTTGTATCTGCTGGCTGCGGGAACCACGATGCTGCTGACTCGTTCGATGTCATCTTGTCTATGAAGATATCATAGAAACCCGAGCCAAGGAACCAAGCCTTGGCATATGTGGCTTTCTTCTTGACGATCAAACCGCTATTGTCTTGAAGATGCTCAGCATCAATCGAGCTATCAAATAATGGTGCCGACGTGATTCCGAGAGCGATAAAGAGGAGAAGCAAACCGAGGACAGCTTGTGCTCGCGTCGCTTCTCCGGGAGGATGGATTGACTTTCCATTTCGAAAGCCACTATTCCGCAGCTCAATGGGCCGTAAGTTGCGATAGTTTTGTGACACGACATCATTCTCGAGGTATTCGATCTTGCTGCGTGTTCGAGATGTTTCAGCCTTGCTGCTGGGGCGTTTCGATCCAAAGCGGAATGAAGACTTGACCTTTGTGCCTGAAGTGGACGGATTCTCATCCCCATCATCACCAACCTTTAAAACAGGAAGCGGAACAAAATCTGGGGAAGCATTTATGCCAGATGTCGATGCAACTAGGTCGTCGATACCATCAGAGCCATCAGGATCAGCCATATTGAGGTCGAGAGACTGGAAGTGGTCGCTGGGGGATGTCTTGAGCTCCGGTGCTTGGCTCGGTCGACCGTGGAGATCCAATCAAGAAGTGACAGTGGTTGAACAACGAAGCGGCAGGTTTCTCCTTGGAAGTCGAACGGACTCCCAGAGAAGAAAATGGCGTTTCAATGCGATCGCAGGGATAACTTGAGATGATGCTGGCAGTTCCATATCCGTTGGAGAACGCTGCGAATAGATAGTTGGCTCCAACCAGACTTTTCAAGCACGGTTTTCTAAAAATTGCTCTTCCGGATAACTTCGAGTTATCCACGGTCAGTGGATAACTCGAAGTTATCCGGAAGAGCAATTTTTAGCGGACCAAGTCTGTTTACGGAAAATCCGTCATGATCAATGAATGACCTTGATCGGTTGTAGATGAAAAGTCATCAGCTTCACGACTTCTAAGTATATCAAATTAGCGTGGGGGTTTCACAACCCATATAACTATCTGGTCGCTGCCTACTGGCAACCTTGGGCGTAACTTATTGTGCTTGTGAATATATCAGCATATTGAGCGCTACTTGTCTCGCATCCATCCGCACAGCGCGATGCACACAGTCGACGCAGAAGTTGGTCGTCTCAGGCAAAGCAACATTTATCTCGATTGAGCACGGCTTACAGATCTCCTGTTCCGTACAACCACACATGTGTCAGTCAATACAGCGAACCTGGAATTGCGAAGCGGCACGTACTCGCTTGCATAGACCGCATCGTGCTCGCGACCCATACGGATTCGTGATGGACACAAACCGCTTGCTACAACACGCGCACTCGGTAGAAGGTGCGCACGATGAAGCTGCTGTTTGCTGCTGCTTGCTTTCAATCAACCACGCGAGCTTCTTGATGTTCGAGTCATCGACCACTTTCCATATAGAAGTGATGGCGTTACCCAGGATCGCTGCCATGATCCGCGCACTGACCATACCTCGTCCATCTAGAAACCCAAGGCAATACAAGCTCGTTGCATTCGATGGATTCTGCGGAATCAGATGGCCTACCGATGTAACATAGGACGACGTTCGGCCTCGAACGATGTTGCGATCTGTGAACTCGGGTACCTGGGGAAGCTCGATCGAGTGCAACAGATAGTAGAACACACGCTGACCATTGATATCCAAGGTGATGCCAGTCGACTCGATGTCGAGAAAGTCTCTCTGTCGAAGGAATGGTTCCAGGGCCGATCGGCAACTCCATTTGATGCCAAGGAAGCGGAATGGGATCTTCTTGTGTTGGTCTGTGTATCGTAGCGAGGATCTTCGAGTGCTTGATTCGAACTTCTTTGTCCAATTGCGTCGCGGAGTTCCCACATCCGATCAGTAGTTGCGAGTGCACCGAGAGCCATATCCTCGACCGATCCTTCAACGATTCCCGTACCGAGTACAAGCGGCACTTGCGCATTTTGAGAGGCTTCCATCACTGTGTGGTCACTGTTGAGCATCGGATCGGAACTCGAAGATGAAGATGAAGAAGAACATGGGAGTCTCCGAGGTTCGATTGGAGAAGTCCGTGGTCTCATTTCGGCGCTCGATCCATTCGTCCAGGAAGAAATCACGCATCGCGTCTTCATTGTCAGAGTAGAGCTGTGGACGTTCCGGACGGTACGAGTCGTTGATAAGAGCCTGTAAGTGTCGTCGACTTGCACGGTAGATGTGCATGTTCTCCCTCTCCTTGACGAGTTTCCACGCGTGTGTGTTGACCTGACGAGATGCGGTCTCAAAGTCTTCGCTTGCCTTCAGCGTCTCGGACACGATCTGGTCGGCGAGAGCTACAAGCCGGCGCTCCTCCGAGCTCGTGAGCTGCATTGCATGCGGAGGGAATGGAAACTCACTAGTCATTTTGGTGGCACTCGAGCATCGGCGAGTCCAAAGGATCAATGGTTTAGTTGGCGTGCATTTACCTGCCAGACAGACCATTTGATGACTTCTGGTTGGAATGATTCAAGAAAGTGCGACGACACAACGGCTCATAGATGTCACCGATGGACAAGTGGTGGGATTGGCAAATCACAACGCAATCTAGATTGCGTCCATCCAAGCTCTGGTGGATAGTCTTACAGTAGTTTTGGTTTTGAGACCAGAGATGGACGTTTCAACAGCAAGCAGCTCGGCATGGCATGTCAAATCCCAGCGTGAGGTTGTAAAGGAGCCGATTGCAGCTCATTCACAGCAAAATTTGTGGACCATATGTACAGTAGTACTTCTTTACCCTCATCTGGTGACGATCATCGATTATGTCTGTGGGCAAACAAGCAACTCGGTACGTTGTGTGAAGGCTGAGCCGGAGGCTACATCAAAAACATCCGGTGGAGAGTGCTGTATGGAACTTGGCCAAACAGGAGCGAGTCTGGGTCGTAGCAACTATGCTACTGTAGCTAGAGACATTACCGCCAACCACAAGAGCTGGAAACCCTCTTTCATCTGAAAAGCACTATTCGAGCTCCTTCAAACCTCCCTACAGAGCCCACGTCTCAACTCAGTTGACGCTTACTTTCATCCCTTAGGACATTGCGGCCTCCAATGATTGTCATAAATAATGTAAATACTCATGGAAAATGATGGCACGACTGGTACCTTGTTGGGGAATTTCCTAGTCGAGAAAATACACGAGAGTCAAGCTCGGATGCCGAGTTGCAGTAGGCTTCTATGATGTAGAGGCTTCGAAGCCAGAGAGAGCTACCTTTCCTGCAGAGGGTTTCATCCCGATGACCAGGGGAAGCAGAAGGAAAACTACTTGAGCAGAGCGTCTTTACTTCAAGCTGATGATGTTGACTGTTACAACCTGAAAAAGATTCGCCTTCATTCAGTCGCCTCACCGATAATGATAATTGACGACTATTTTTTTACCCCTTGTTTCCCAACGTCGTATCTTACGACATAAGTCCATGGACTGCGATCGATCGCTTTGTTTCTCATTTGCACGGAGTGGCTGGAACCCAGCAAGGAGCTGAACGTCATGCAGATTGTCTTGGTGGCGCGAAGACGCTGCTGGAGTCCTCGGTCACGTAGAAGGCTTGCCGAGAGCTCATTGGTTGTATCGGGGATGCCTACCCACAGGTTCGCAAGCCTGCATCTTCGCTCTGCCGCTTGCGACCGTTCTACCATACAACAAAGTGTCGAGTCTTGGCTACTCGCATGAACGATTGAGGCAGGAGGATGGAGTTCGTCTGACTTTGAATTCATTTCGCAAGTGAAAAGGGAGGGATGTCATGAAAGTTTGAGGACTTCAACTTGCACTCTCGGCAAGGGCTAGCCATTCAAGTCCAAGCGTTCCTCTCTCAGTCGGGAATTTGCAAGATGGAGTCCAAGCGGCCGCACTTTCCCGACTAGTTCGACCCTTGGCCTCCCAAGCTGCCGGATCTTTCCGACGACGACGACCATGAAGACTAGGAGCGACACTGCATGTCACGTCTCGACCTTCCAGCTCGCAGCTGCGGCGACGACCGACCTGAGAAGCTCGCCAATCCTCTTTTCCGCGGCCAGACGACTCGACATTCCTTGCGCTGTTTCACCAGTTGGAGCAAGGCAGAGTCTTCGACAGCGCCGTGTTGATTCAGCTGAAGTCCCCCACCAGAGCGCAGACTCACGGAGGATGGCAAAAGCTAACATGCGACGGGCGTTTAGCCACGGCGCTAGCAAGAAGAAAGCGGCGGAGACGACAGAAACGACGGAGCCAACAGAGACGACGACGACGAAGGAAATGATGGAGACGAAGGAGACGATGGAGACGATGGAGCCGCTGAAGCATTAACCAGGCTAGGCGTGGGAGAAACCAATCGGGTAGCCTTCACACGCAAACATAGCCAATTTCCTAGCGAGCTAGTATGAGCACCGCGTAGGGTTAACCTGACGATGCCAATTTACCTTCAGCCTGTCTCCAAGTCGTTCTTTTTGTGCTGCCCAAATCCCGACTTCACATTGGTGAATGGAGAGCAGGGATTTGTGTGATCATGTCGCCGCTCGCGAGCAAGTTACTTGATAGGTCAACGGTTTCTAGACCGGTGGCTGTTTCTCCTCAACATGTTAAGCTGTTCAACATATATTCTGTACCATTTACGAATACTTAATACAGTCTTCATTTCTAGCTAGAATGTACTTCGCGACTCGACTCGCGTCCAACCTCTCAGCACGATGCACACAGTCGACGCAAAAGCTGTTCATCTCTGACGAAATTGCATTAATCTCGACGGAGCACTGCTTGCAGATTTCCTGTTCGAAGCAATCATGCACGAGTCAATACAGCGAGCTTGGAATTGCGAAACGGATAGAAACACAGCACGTACATGCTTGCATAGCCCACATTGTGCACGCGATCCGCACGGGTTCGTGATAGACGCAAACCGCTTGCTACAACACGCGCACTCGGTTGACGACGAAGCTGGTGTTTGGTGTTGCTTGTTTTCAATCAACCACGCGAGTTTCTTGGCGTTCGACATCTCGACCACTTTCCATATAGCGGTGACGGCAATACTCAGAATCCCTCCCGTGATCCTCCAAGAAGCCATTCCTCGTCCATCTATAAACCCAAGGCAATACAAGTTCGTTGCCTTCGACGGATTCTGGGGATCAGCTGGCCTTGCAATACAACACATCGACATCTTGCCTCGAACGATATTGCGATCTGTGAACTCTGGTACCTGCGGAAGCTCGATCGAGTGCAACAGATAGTAGAACACACGCTGACCATTGACATCCGAGGTGATGCCAGTCGACTCGATGTCGAGAAAGTCTCTCTGTCGAAGAAATGGCTCTAGAGCTGACCGGCAGCTCCATTTGACACCAAGGAAGCGGAATGGGTCCTCTTGTGTTGGTTTGTGGATCGTGGCGAGGATCTTCGAGTGCTTGATACCTGTATCCTTGGCAGCCTTCATTGCGGAGTTTCCACATCCGATCTGTACTCGCGAGTGCACCGAGAGCCATATCCTCTACCGAGCCTTCTACGACTCCTGCACCGAGTACAAGCGGTACTTGCGCATTTTGGGAGGCTTCCATCAACGTGCGGGTACTATGGAACACTTGATCGCCATCGGAAACCGAGGAGGAAGATGAGGAAGTAGGAGTCCTCGAGAAGGAGTCTGTTTCGCCAATCATGGTCTCGTTTCGCCGCTCAATCCACTCGTCGAGGAAGAAGTCGCGCATCGCGTCTTCGTTGTCAGAGTAGAGCTGCGGACGTTCCGGGTAGAACGACTCGCTCGTTTCGTCTTGAAGCTTCCTTCGGCGCGCGCGGTAGACCTGCATGTTCTCCCTCTCCTTGAAAAGTTTCCACTTGTGCTTGTTGACGTGGCGACCCGCACTCTCGAAGTCTTCGCTTGCTTCCAGCGTCTCGGACACAATCTGGTCGGCGAGAGCTACGAGCCGGCGCTCCTCCGAGCTCGTGAGTTGCACGGCTGGCGGAGGGAACGGGAACACTTTGCTCATTTTAGTGGCGCTCGCTCCGAAACAGCCCCGCGATGTCATCGGCGAGTCCAAACGAGCAATGGCCCATCGTCGAGCATCCGCCAGTGAACCTTCGTCGCTGACAGATCCGTTGATGACACCTTGTGGGCAACCTTCAAGTCGCAGTAGCGTAAACAGCAGTAAAGAGACGACGTGGGAGCCACAGTTTATCGCCTCGAGATGGATGGAATTCGGAGCGTCCACGAGAATGCTCGATGATCGACTGTTGACGCTGCCTGCAATTTGCGAGCAGGGGCTGGATTGTTTACGGTTGGGCGATCGTGCCAGCATGGACTCGACATGTCAAATCCCAGCGCGTGAAGTTGTGAAAAAGTACAGTGTATGCAGATCGTACCACCGTCACGCGTGCTACGACCTGTTCAAGTCGAGCTTTTCTTGAACGCGATCCCCTCCTCACCGCAAATTCTGTGGAGTCTGACAGTGCACTTTTCCTTCGCACTCCGATAGACGACGAACTCCAATTGGTCAGAGACGCAGGCGGCCTGCTGTACGCGAGGAAAGGAGATCGACACACTAAACATTATTTTGCTGTAAAGTAGGGAGCGTTTGGCGGGAAAATGCACAAGAGCTGAACACGATGCTACAGTAATCAGTTCGATCGGTTCCAGTGTTATCACGAAGGACTTGCAATGGTGTCAGTGGGGGAACTACAACTGCGGGAGGCGTCTGTGAGCTGAAGGATCGTGCACCAAGGATGGACACATCAACGTAATAAACACCGTATGATACCCTTGCACATCCACAGCTCACGAGAGCATTCTGTGTCCCGCTGGGACAGAATTGACCAAATGCATCTTTCTTGAGGATCAGTCGTCGAGGGAGATCTCTTTCCCGACAAGATGAGAGGCGTCTAATGTTATCAACAAGGATTGGCCAAGGACACTAGAACAGCTCAGGACCTTTCAGTCACCACAACACACTATGTACATTCACTTCGCGTGATACTCGCGAACGAAGGTACACTGCATTGTTTACTTCAGCATGCAGTGCGCTACTTGGCTCGCATCCAACTGCTTAGCTCGAAGTACGCAGAGGACGCAGACGCGCGTCGACTCTGCTATAGCGATATTCTTCTTGACAGAGCATTGCTTACAGATCTCCTGTTCAACACAACCACGAGCAGCCATCCAACCATGTCAAACCCTGTGACATCGAGATCCAACGGGTAAACAGAACAAGGCATGGAACGTACTCGCTTGCATAGACCGCATCGTGCTCGCGACCCATACGGATTCGTGATGGACACAAACCGCTTGCTACAACACGCGCACTCGGTAGAAGGTGCGCACGATGAAGCTGCTGTTTGCTGCTGCTTGCTTTCAATCAACCACGCGAGCTTCTTGATGTTCGAGTCATCGACCACTTTCCATATAGAAGTGATGGCGTTACCCAGGATCGCTGCCATGATCCGCGCACTGACCATACCTCGTCCATCTAGAAACCCAAGGCAATACAAGCTCGTTGCATTCGATGGATTCTGGGGATCAGCTGGCCTTGCAATACAACACATCGACATCTTGCCTCGAACGATATTGCGATCTGTGAACTCTGGTACCTGCGGAAGCTCGATCGAGTGCAACAGATAGTAGAACACACGCTGACCATTGACATCCGAGGTGATGCCAGTCGACTCGATGTCGAGAAAGTCTCTCTGTCGAAGTAATGGCTCTAGAGCTGACCGGCAGCTCCATTTGACACCAAGGAAGCGGAATGGGTCCTCTTGTGTTGGTTTGCGGATCGTGGCAAGGATCTTTGAGTGCTTGATACCTGTATCCTTGGCAGCTTCATTGCGGAGTTTCCACATCCGATCTGTACTCGCGAGTGCACCGAGAGCCATATCCTCTACCGAGCCTTCTACGATTCCCGTCCCGAGTACAAGCGGTACTTGCGCATTTTGGGAGGCTTCCATCAACGTGCGGCTACTATGGAACACTTGATCGCCATCGGAAACCGAGGAGGAAGATGAGGAAGTAGGAGTCCTCGAGAAGGAGTCTGTTTCGCCAATCATGGTCTCGTTTCGCCGCTCAATCCACTCGTCGAGGAAGAAGTCGCGCATCGCGTCTTCGTTGTCAGAGTAGAGCTGCGGACGTTCCGGGTAGAACGACTCGCTCGTTTCGTCTTGAAGCTTCCTTCGGCGCGCGCGGTAGACCTGCATGTTCTCCCTCTCCTTGAAAAGTTTCCACTTGTGCTTGTTGACGTGGCGACCCGCACTCTCGAAGTCTTCGCTTGCTTCCAGCGTCTCGGACACAATCTGGTCGGCGAGAGCTACGAGCCGGCGCTCCTCCGAGCTCGTGAGCTGCATTGCATGCGGAGGGAATGGAAACTCACTAGTCATTTTGGTGGCACTCGTGCTGAGTAGCCCTGCGATGCCATCGACGAGTCCAAATGATCAATGGTTACGGTACTACGCACACACGCACTGATCACTGCTGAGACTGTCAGTGACAGACAAGCAGGTAGTAAAATTGCCTTGTGTCGTGGCCGCGGATTGTCAATCCAGGGTTGATCGAAGCACAAATCACAAGGACACGCCCAGCACAACCAGACAGTGTACAGTAATCAACTGTATTCGAGGCTGCGTGTGCGAGCGTAACCAACGTCTCAGCAACGCGTGCCTCCGATCTTGTGGGTCCAGGCGAGTCCGTAAGATGATCACGCTCGCCACGATCTACAAGTCTTCGACTCAATTCCTTGCCTCACTCTGTGGTGTCAATGGACAGTACTTCAATGCGAGGCAGACGCCACTGGAAGATAAATTTGCTAGAGTCGTCTCCCAACCAGAGACCTCCCAATGCAAGGAGTCTACGCCAACTACTCCGCAGCACTCAAGACACAATTACTGATTGAGGACAACCGCATAGACCAAACGACAGTCAAACCTCAGGCTTCAAACAAATACGTGATTCTTGATCATCATCTAGACGGTCTGACAAGCATCGGAATCCGAGAAAACCACCACCATTTGAGTTTCCTGAAAGAGTGAATAAATTAAAATGGTTGGCTGGTGCTACACGAAAGACATGCAGGTGCCAGGTGAAGTGGCCGGCGTCTATCTTGTGAGGGAAACTATCGTCGCGGTAGGTGTCTAAGGAGTGGATGCTGCGACGGCGGAGAGAGCCACATCCCATGCAGATGACTTCTTGGCGTCGATCACGCATGGCAAGCAGAAGGAGAACTGCTTGAGCGGGGCGTCTTCTCCTGCGTCAACCAGCAGCTTCTTCTGCACCGTGCACTTTCCACAGATCGCCTGTCCAAACGGGAGCAAGATCGTCAGAGCTTTGATCTCAATCAACAACCACAAAACGCTTCTCACCTGTCTGCAGATGCGGCACGCCGATCCTGAATGAAGCAGGCTCGCGAGCTTCTTGTGGAGTCCCTTGCCGCACACGCTGCACTCGGCCTGGCTCTCGTCTTCAAGCCCGAACGAAGTTCGACCCGAGCGGCTCGAGGACGTAGACTGCCCTCCCGTGCTCTGCGAGCATCGGTCCAACTGCATCTTCCACGCGAGCTTCTTGAGGTACGAGCACTCGACGACATTGGCGATTGAAGCGATGCCCGAGGCGACGATCGAGGCGCCGACGGACTCAGGCACACCGCCTCCTGCGTCCGAGAAGCCCCGGCAGTAGACCTCGATCTGCGTTTCGTCGAGCTGCCTGGACAGGTAGCAGATGGACTGCGTGCAGCGAATCATATCTAGGTTGAGTGACTCGGGGGTGGGGCACTGGGAGAGCTCGATCGAGTGCGTAAGGTCGTAGAAGACGCGCTCTCCGTCCCAATCGAGCGCGATGCCCGTGGACTCGAGCACGAGGAAGTCCCGGCGCTTGATGAACGTCCCGTAGTCGCGCGTAGTCCACTTGATGCCGAGGAAGCGGAACGGATCGTCCTCGGTCGGCCGCTGCAGCGTGGCGAGCAATCTGCGACCGTCATTCATGCTGTCGTCGACGTATGCCGTGCGCTGTCTCCATGCGTGCGACGAGTTGGCGAGCGAGCCGAAGGCCACGTCCTCGACCGTGCCCTTGAGCACGCCCGAGGCCACGATGAGAGGCACGTGCGCGGGCTTGCTCTGCTCGAGCAGCCCGCCGCTGTCGTCGTCGCAGACGCTGAACGAGTTGGTGTCGATGGAGGATGTGCGGCGGCTGGCCGACGTCGCGCTGAGCTGCGTGCGCGCGTGTCGCGCCCTCCGCTCGATGATGGCGTTATTGGAGAGCAGCCGCGGCCGCTGCGGCGCGTCCTCGTCGGAGCGCCTCGACCTGCGCGAGCGGAAGACCTGCACCTGCTCGCGGGTCTTGGCGAGCTTCCACTGGTCTCGCGGCAGCGAGCGGCCGTTGGCCAGGAAGGTGGCGTTGGCCTGCATGGTCTCGGCCACGAGGCGGTCGGCCAGGTCGCTGAGCTCCTGCTCCTGGCCGGGCGACAGCTTGAGCTTGTCGGGCAGCAGCCCCGCGGGGACCTTGACCTTGCTGGGCATCTCTCGTGACACGCAACGCGGGACTCGACTCGAGTCGCAGACCAAAGGCGGAGTGACAGCGCGGCGCCAGAGCAGCGAGGCAGAGCGAGCAGGGCGAGGGGACCGCGCCGCCAGCCGGCGAGCCTCGCGGGTGGAACGCAGCGCTCCAAGCTGTACCGTAGGGTGTGAGCAGCTACGATCCATGCGGCTGTCTCGTTTGCTCTTGCACCGCGTCGTCGCGTTGTGAGCGCGGAGCTGTCACAAAACAGACGCAGGATGGCTACAGCTGGTCGGAGACACGTCGGCTCTGCGTGTGATTCGGCAAGTGTTGTGGGCCGCCCATCGTGGAGGAGACTGCGACACCAGCAAGGATTGGGGGCTCAAGACTCATGGAGAGGCGACTCACTCGGGGTTGTGTTGAAGCGGGCAGCACCGGTGCGCGGAGACTCGGTGTGGATCGTGGCGAGTCGACGACTCCCAGGACTATGCTGCTCATGACATCTCCGGCCGCGAGCACACATCGCCTTGAGGCCCCTGCGACAGCTTCGGACCCGCAGTGAGGCCCGCCGAGGACCCAGCGACGCGCGCAGGCAAAAAATTTGAGTGGTGATTGCGATGTGCCCCGCATCGTCGGCTTGCCACTAGCGTCGTGTGGCGTCGTGTGGCGTCGTGAGCGCCGCGTCGGGAGGAAGATCCGATTGAGACGACGAGTGGCGGACGGAGATTCGGAGGTCGCCGCGCTTCGATGAATTGACTGACGTCTTGACTCGAGGGTTGGTCCACTTGGCAGACGCTCCAGGTTGAACTTGACTCGGCGCGTGCGTGCGTCTGACCACTGTTGATAACCGTGGTGTTGACACGCTCCACGACGGGGCACCACCAGCGGCACGGCAGTGCGTGCCACCAGCGGCGCGGCCATCCACTCCCGTGTTCTGAAGCATGGGCACACCAAGGCAACTTCTGTCGAAAGTGGATGTCGCCTGAATTGCGTGGTCCCATGAGGCTCGCGCCGATCCTGAACCGCACAGTTCCAACGCGTGGATTCCGGGCAAAGCACAATCGTTTACGCTGGGCAGTGTAAACCAGTGCACTCGCAATCCTCCTCTCCTTCCTCTCCTTACCCGTACGATTACAGCACTATCCAGACGAAGTTTGCTCGTGTCCGCAAACACACTCGCCAAACTTGAACTAATCTTTTGAGCTGTCTCCCTCGTCGTTCGTCTGACCTGTTAAAAGTCACGATCCGCGGCGTGATTCCTTCGCAAATTACGTGGAGAAGCGAGACGCAAGGTTTCACTTTTCGACTCGAACAGAGATCAACCGCCCGCTCACGAGTGGCTTTAGCAGACAAGAAACACCCACAATGAAGACTGCTTTTGCTGCGATGCTGGCTACCGCCACCGCAGCTGCTGGTGCCTCCGCTACTGAGTACTGCGGACAATGGGACCTCCAGGTCGCCGGAGACTACATCGTCTACAACAACCTGTGGGGAATGGAGAAGGCAACCTCTGGAGGACAGTGCACGGGCGTCGACAGCGTCGACGACTCTGGATCGACCATCGCGTGGCACACGACGTACAGTTGGCAGGGCGAGACGTGGCAGGTCAAGTCGTACGCCAACGCGGCGCTGCAGTTCACGCCGCTGCCACTCGCCAACATCTCGTCCATCCCCACGACCGTCCAGTACGAGTACCTCTACGAGCAGGAGCCGATCGGCAACGCCGCCTACGACTTCTTCACGAGCTCGACCGCGAACGGCACGAACGAGTTCGAGATCATGGTGTGGCTCGCGACGTTGAGCGGTGCGTGGCCACTCACGACGACGGGTTCAACGCCAATCGCGAACGAGACCGTGGGCGGCGTCCCCTTCGGACTCTTCAAGGGTTTCAACGGCAACGTGACGGTGTACTCGTTCGTGGCGCACGAGAAGACGACGTCGTTCGAGGCCGACTACATGAGCTTCGTGGAGTACCTGATCGCGAACCAGGGGTTCCCGACGAACCAGTACCTGACGAGCGCGGGTTTCGGCACGGAGCCTTTCATCGGCGAGAACGCGACGCTGTCCGTGTCCAAGTACTCGGTCCAGATCGAGCAGAAGTGAGTAGAGCGTGAATGGTGCTTCCTCTTAGAAATGCGGAGCGCCGCGTACGGCTCGATCGATAACGCCTCATTACACCATCGTACAGTACCTGCCGTGTTTCCCGACGCTCCTTTGCCGTGGTCGTCATCCTGAAACTCGCCAGGTGACCTCTGCGGCACCACGAACGGCAGCGCAAGATCGATTTGCAGCCAGGTGGCAGTGTGCAGCGCTGATTTGCATCGTGGTCGTGTACCCGCGGCCGTCACCTGTTCGTAATCAGGACATCACATGGCTGGAAAATCTACGTCAGTCTACGCTTAGCGCTTCGGTGAGTCTCGGCGCTCCCATGGCATTTGACAGCGTTGCCAGCGATCCTAATGGCCGGAAAAGGGAGGGTGAGGAACACGGGAAAGATGAGGAGGGCTTCTTTCTTTGCCGCTTGGCGCAGTTCAATGTGGACTAAGCCTCGGTTTGCTGCTGCACCGTTGGATCGCCCCCGGAGCCGCCACCGCTTCAACTTGGCAATAGCATGCATAGTGTTCTTCTGCGAGCCTTGCCGGAAGGCTCTGGACGCGAGAGAAGGGCGTCAGTCAGACAGCCCTCGGGCCCCCGGTGCTCATTCACTTTTTTCGAACGGGGGGCTGTCTCCGATCCGAACGCCAGTTCGCCGGCCACGTGCATGCTGACTCCTCTCCTTGCTCTTTTGTCTCGCGGCGTCTCCTTCGACTGCAGTCCGACAGCATCTCGGGCCCGTGCAGCTCCATCGTGCCCGGGCATGTCCAGGTCGGGGAGGCAGCTTCGGGGACAAACATGTTTGTGGGACGCACGGCACCTGCGTGGAATCTGCCACCGTGACAACGCTGAGCTGCTGCGCTGAGCAGATGAGCAAACGGCGAGTCCTGGAGGAGCAGAGGCGAGCGAGATGCATGCAGAAAGCGGGCAGGAGCGTCCAACGCGCGCGGCGCGGCGAAGTGATGCGCATCCCGCGCGCTTCATTCGCGCTCCCTGACCGCATTCAAAACCCTTCGTTTTCTGATTGTACAGTATATTTTGTTTTAACAATATCGATATCATATCAGTTTTAACCTGTATAAATGTATATACCTACATTTATAAATGGACACCACCTACGTTCTATTCAATGGAAGAACGGGTCTATCGCCGGACGTGTCCCACCCAAATCTCTTAGCTCAACCGGAGGTCGTCACGTCGAGCGCCGACCAGCACCTACCGCTGTCTCTCGTTCAAGTATCTTTCGCACCCATGAGCACACTCCCGCTTGACCCACCTAAACCTACTCGGAAAATCACAGGCGCCGCGATGGCTTCGGCGAGCGCCCAGAGACCATGAGGCTGTCCGCCTTCTGCGCTGCTTCTTGGCGCTCCTTCTGCCGGCTCAAGCTTCTCGCCGGCCCCATCCTGGTGGCTGAGGGCCTCCAGCTCCTGCTGCATGGGCCGTTCGCTCGCTCGCAGACCACGACGGGGAGGGGCCACCTCGATCACTCGCCACTTGAGACTTTTCCGGTTTTCAGGAAAGTCTCTTTTTGCATTCCAGGAAAAAAAAAAATTAAAGTGGTCATCGATCCATGAACAACATGAAGTTTCGCCTCCCCGAAGGTGCGCTGCCGGACCAGGTCGAGTTCACGCCGGCCATGGAGGCCAAGATCGTGCAGTATAGTGACGAGCTCGTGGCTGAGACGCTGCACGTCAGCGAGGACTTTATCACGAATGGAAGACGCCTCGACCCCGACAGGTGGAAGTTCCTGCGCTCTAAGGACCGCATGCACGTCTACCGCTCCCGCAAGGTCAACAAGTCACTGCCAGAGCGCCCGCACCTCATGAATCTCGCTGAGGTCGGAGGTAGGGACCTCACTGGCGCGGGTGGCTTGAACGACTCGCACAAGAGCGGCCACTCGTCCTCGTCTAGCTCTGGAACAGGGGGCACCATCGACTACCTGACCGACGACTCGCTGCTGGACGCCGGAGCGCCCCTCGCATATCCCCGTCGTCATTGTCACAGGGCATCCTGGACGGCACCGTCGAGGACGCGTCCTTCGGCGTGCTCTCGGACAACATGGCTCGCTGGCGCCTGCGCAACTCGTACATTGGTGACGAGTACGACGACATGAAGATCCTCGCGCGCATCCACACGCCAAGCGAGAGGACCCGTTCCGCTTCCTGGGCATCAAGTGGACCACGCGCTCCTTCGGGCCGTTCACGCGCCAGCGAGACTTTGTCTACATCGAGTCCTCGGGCATCGCGCTCGACTCGAACGGAGAGCGCGTCGGATACCTGCTGCTCCACACGTACCCGATTGACCAAGTTCCCGAGCTCAAGGAGCTCGGCGTCATCCGCGGACAGAACTCGACGTGCTTCATCGCGCGTCAGCACTCCAAGACCACGGTCGAGGTCTTCTGCCGTGCAGTTCGCCGACGCCAAGGGAGAGATGCTCGAGGGCTTAAATCTCTCCGTCTTCGCCGACGTGCTCCTCGCCCACTGCAATGTTATTGAGTGCGCGTACGTCAAGAAGCTCACGTGGCTCATGGCGCGTGCCAGTGAGGCCCGTGCGCGCAACCAGACCGAGCACAGGCAGCTGCCGCCATCCTCCGCACTGCGCGTCCTGCGAGAAGTCGTTCTCGAAGCTCAGCTTGCTGCATTCGGGCGGCTCGGCGTGCCAGGTGTGCCGACAGGTCTTCTGCTCCAAGTGTTCGGTCAACAAGAAGGTGTCGGTGGATCTCGGCAAGGGCGTGACACAGAAGGCGCTCAACTTTTGCATCAGCTGCGTCATGGAGGCCAAGAAGCTCAAGTCGTGGGATGTGGCCATGGCCACACTCCCTTCGGCCCCTAGCATCGTCGTGTCCATCTTGGGCTCCACGTCGGTCAGCGGAAGCAGCGGTAGCTCGGCAGCATAATCGCGTCGTCGACCAAGCTCCCCCAATGAATAGATTTTGATAGCAGGGCCCAGCCACGACACCACCCTCGAGCTGGCGCAACACACGAGACAATAAGGTAAATATGAGCCTCCTACGTGGGAACCTGACACTGATGTAGATCCGGTCGGAGATGAATCGAGAGACAATCAACAACAAAGTTCTTCATGATGTATCTTCCTGCTCGTCCTCTTCCTCCTCGTCCTTGCGCGATGGCGCACCGATGGCCAACGTGGCCAACTCGCGTGCAAGGTTGTAGTACACGTACCGACAGTCGAACTCCATGTCGTGCCAGTAGTTGACCGAGATGGTTGCGCACAGCTGCGTCGCGCGGTGATACCACATCGAAGGCAAGTACAGCACCTCGCCAGCACGCACAACACACTCGATGGGTTCGAGCAATGCCGCCAGCGGGTATCTCTCGGCGTCAATGTTGAGCGGGTCGACGGGAATCCAGGGCGTGTCTCCCGTCTCGGGCGACGAGTGGATACGCCAGGACGAGTGGCGCGGAGCGAACTTGTCATGAAACTTGCGAGAGCTCTCAGCGTCGAGTGGGAGACTTTCGTCGGCTGGAGATTGCTCGTGGCGGTAACGTGCCGACTTGAACTCGCGCTCGTACAGACAGGTGACGTCGGCCGGTGGTAGCAGCGTGAAATGCTTCTCGCCCTTGACGACACAGTACATGTTCTGGGTCGGGAAATTGGTTAGTGGCGAGCTGTATCAAGTCAGCAAACGGTTGGTAGCAGCAGTCACCTCGTAGTGATCCTTGTGCATGCTCGAGACTGCACGCTCATCGCCAATCCAGATGTTGACGGCGTCGGGTTCGTTGCCGAACGCCTCCTTGGCCAGCTCGAGGCACGGCGGCACGTCCTCGTAGAGCTTGGGGAACTCGTCTCTCAGGCTGTCATTCTGCACCATAAGTCATCCGTGTGAGCTCCACGCTTACCCCAAGCTCTACCCAAGCAGCTCAACCTGATGCGAGAGGTAGGGCACGCCGTCGAATCCCTCGCGGTCGGCGAGGGAGTCCAGGAACTCGCGCAGCGTCATCTCCCGCTCCTCCGGCATGACGAACAGCGCGTCGACCTCGTCCAGCTCCAGCACGGCGTCTCCGAGTCCGAAGGGCGTCACGTCCACCGTGACCGCCGCCTCGCCCGCCCGATCCACCAGGTACGCGTCGTCCGCCCAGTTTCGGCGCGCAAGGCGCCACTGCGGACTCTCCATGGCGTTCAGCAGCACCACGGGCACGTTGCGGCTCGCGAACTCGCGCAAAAAGCGCAGCGGGGACAGCGAGCGAGCGTCCACGCGCGCCACGCGGCCCACGGGGGCCCAGAAGTCCGAGACGTCGCGCCGCAGCCGCCGCACGGCCGCCTCGGCCGCGGCTTGATGGCCATCAGAAGCATTGGCTGCCATTGCGCGAATTTATGTGTATGCGGTATATGCGGCATTGGTATTCGCAACGTGTGAGACTTGTGATGCGATCGATCTATTCGCGCTCCATTCGCGAATCGAGTGCTCATGGCGCTTCTCAAAACATCGGCAAATGACTCTACTCGCCAGCGTCATGGCAACTAGGCTGGTCGTTAACTGCTCCACCTAGGGAGGATCCAATGTGTAAACTACTGCGAGTTGCGACTCTCAATGTGGCGAAGTAGAGAGCCCAGAGAGTCATGCGAACGATACGGATAGCCCCGTGGAAGCATCCAGGGCCTGGGCCTCGACAAGATGTGAGTGGTGTTGAGCAGCGTGCGCTGACATGGAATTAGTGTGAGCTCGCGAAGACGATTGAAGGAACTTTTGATGCTCCACATGACTTTGAATAACGCTGATAGCAATATATACACATACGAGCCTCAACCAAGGAGGTTTGAAAGGATGAAGTTCATGTATTCTTTGACGTAACTTTCTTGTCATGACAAAGGCTGTGCATCCGCAAGGACATGTTTGAAACCAAGAGGAGCCATGAACGCTGGAGAGCGAAGCCAAAGCCCAGGCCATCACAAAGTGACAGCACTCACTGGAAAAAACGGTCGATGAACTCGTTCACCGTCATGCGCGAAATGCCGAGCGCGAGAATCTCTGGGCTTGTGGCGTTGGTCGGCTCGTGCTGGATGCTCATACGCCCACGGTTGATAAACTCCGAGGTCGAGACTTTGGCCATCGACACCACGGACGGAGGCAGGACGCTCGCGAACTGCCTCAACATCTTGTCGCTCTCGTACTCGACGGTCAGCTTCACCCCAAGCTTCTTTTCGACAATACCGACAACCTCATGGGGCGTGACGTCAGCTGGTCCACTCAAATTGTACGCCCGATGAAAGTGCGCCGATGGATCGGAAAGTGCGAGCAAGGCCCCGACAGCCTCCCCGATCTCCTCAGGGTTGATAGGCGCAATGCTTGTGTGCTCAGCGAGACTCATATCGAAAGGCGGGAGGTCTTGCGAGCCCGGTGCGGCAGAAGCTGCCTTGACTCTGCCCAAGAAGGAGCCAAGCAGCATGTTGATGAAGGGAGTTGCGCGCAACACCGTCCAGGGAAGTGAGTTGAACTCAGGAGCAAGGAGCAATTGCTCAATCGCCCAGTGCGAGCGAGCAAAGTCCATCCGCGTGCCAGGGCTCAGAAAGCAGGACTCGTGGAGAGCTTGACAAGATACTGGACTTGAGCGTCCCTGCACGCAAGCAGGAAACGGCTCTCGTCTTCAAACTGGGTTGGCGGGTTGTGGTGCACCAGGTACACGCGAGTGACGCGGTGCTGCTGGAGCCATTCGACATCAATCTCACTCCAAAGCTTCTGGGTCATCTCGACGTGCGGGAGTTGCCCGAGTTCGGTGGAGACCGCCGACGTCGTGTCGCGAGTCAACGCAAGAAGTCTTGGAGCGTCCGGGTTGGCAGCATGAGCGCGGGAGAGCCAACGCACGGCAGCCTTGCCGGTGTTGCCAGTGGCTCCGACGAGGAGAATGCTGGAGCGGGATGCCATACTTGGAGTTGCTTCGCTGGTGGAGTGGGCTGGAAGTTGCAGAATGACCACACTGCTTGCCTGAAAAAGCGGGGCCTTTGCGGCGGCAGGTGTCGTTCCTCTGAGCGCAGCAGTGACCTCAGCACCAATCACGGGTGTAAACACGATTAATTGAGAATGCGTGCTATTTTGGTGTAAGCATCAGCAAGAATGATGTTATCCACCGTTGAAGGTCCATCACATTGAAGGTCCATTGCTCTTGCAATGGTATCATATCACTGCTGCTGTTCAATGTTGCTGCGACGATTACGGTTTCATGCGTTTACGGTTCATGTGTGCAGAAGATTTGCTTGCAGCGGCGTTTTCCCCTTAAGTTGCGATTGCAGCGACCTAGTGGGCAGGTTGGAGATCGTGCTCAAAGCACTTTCTCTCCTTTGGCTACAATTGCGGCTGGTGCCTCCACACTTGGCCAACTACGACACCTCGTATTGTAGGTCAGGGTCGTCGAGGCGATGTCAACAAAAGACCACGGTCTTTTTTGCGCACGGAAGAAATTTCTTCATCAATTCCAATGAAAGCGTTGGGTCTGAGGCTTGGTGATTGCAGAAACAATGTGCACAGGACTCTTGCATAATCTTGCCGTGCTACTGTACTCCCTCCCTCCTTCTCCGAGTCTCTTACTCGCCAATTTTACCGAGACGCCAAAGAAATTTGGCATTTTGGAAACTTGCCAGACACAGAACTGATAGCCGGCACGGTGAAGCATTTCATTGTCTGCGCCAAAATTCTAAGGAACCGCCACTCACGCTCTACTTACTTCTGCTCGATCTGGACCGAGTACTTGGACACGGACAGCGTCGCGTTCTCACCGATGAAGGGCTCCGTGCCAAAGCCCGCGCTCGTCAGGTACTGGTTCGTCGGGAACCCCTGGTTCGCGATCAGGTACTCCACGAACGTCATGTAGTCGGCCTCGAACGACGTCGTCTTCTCGTGCGCCACGAACGAGTACACCGTCACGTTGCCGTTGAAACCCTTGAAAAGTCCGAACGGGACGCCACCCACGGTCTCGTTCGCGATCGGCGTGGAACCCGTCGTCGTGAGTGGCCACGCGCCGCTCAACGTCGCGAGCCACACCATGATCTCGAACTCGTTCGTGCCGTTGGCGGTCGAGCTCGTGAAGAAGTCGTAGGCGACGTTGCCGATCGGCTCCTGTTCATAGAGGTACTCGTACTGGACGGTTGTGGGGATGGATGAGATGTTGGCGAGCGGCAGCGGTGTGAACTGCAGCGCCACGTTGGCGTACGACTTGACTTGCCACGTCTCGCCCTGCCAACTGTACGTCGTGTGCCACGCGATGGTCGATCCGGAGTCGTCGACGCTGTCGACGCCCGTGCACTGTCCGCCAGAGGTCGCCTTCTCCATTCCCCACAGGTTGTTGTAGACGATGTAGTCTCCGGCGACCTGGAGGTCCCATTGTCCGCAGAAGTCGGCAGCGGAGGTGGCAGCCACCGCGGTGGCGGCAGCCAGCATCGCAGCGAAAGCCGTCTTCATTGTGGGTGTGTCTTGAGTGTTTGAGGGAGCGCTTGATCACAAATCGGGAAGTGAATCGCTGTGAGGGACTCACAACGAGGATCGTGGATTCTCAATCCTGTTGGTCACGGGCATAACGAGCGACGAGCCGACGACGAGCTTCAATGCATCGGGAAGTTTGTTTGCGGCACGAAGTTCTTTATCCAACTGGATTGGGAGCTCGTCGGGGGAGTTCACGATTTGACTGGATTGAAGACTACAGCATGGTTGTGGGCGAGGATGTTGACATCGCACAGCGTAAACGACAGATTGTCGCTCACAAAGCATCTTCTTTATCAAACCACGTGACGTTGGTGACTGGACCAGTCCAGGATAAGCCTCAATGCATTTACAATTAGACAGCACGCCAATTCGCAGCAGTTTCCTGCGCGCTTGTACTAATCTCAAGGCCCCGAGCATTGGAGCCATACGGACCGAGCTTCACAAGTTACTCTGGTGGATTCACACTTCTGCGACGAATGTGGCCGGCTGGCCCATCTGGATGAAGGTGAGAAGGCAGAACGCGCAATCTACGCACGAAACGAGAAACTGCAGGCTCCAAGGGTTGATGGCGCATATCGGTTACCTAGCAGTCTCGCTCAATGGAGGCGCGTGTTGAAGGCAGGGACTCATGAACAACACTGACTGTGCCAATGCCAATTGACCTTAGTGTTGAACTCTCTTCGCTTGTACTTCTTGTAGCCTTGAGTTCAATGGTGCCTTCACTCTGAAAATATCAGTGGGACTCGAGTACACAACGAAAACGAACAGCACCGACTGCGATGATGTTGGAACAATCGGTCCGATGACCGAGAGTCCCCTAGACCGGACTGGAAGCTGTCGTTTGCTGGTCCATTGGTATGAGAGGATGCGAGGGGGGTGACTTGAGCGGTAGGAGGGGGATCTTGTAGTGTATTCGGTCTAGATCGCATGGGCTTCGCCTCCCGTGCATGGTTCACTTCTCTGGGCCTCGCTCCGCTAGGTTGCCGATGGTACCGCCCCCATACTCCATAGAACCGTGGTGGTGACACCGCTACGATGGAATGGGGTCCATGTGATTCTTGACCTCACCGTTCCAATACTTGAGAAGGACAGCGACTACGAATATTCGGTGAAGCTGTTGCACGAATAAAGGAATGGTAAGGTTACCTTGCATTTCGAGTTGATCGGTACTGCGCAGAACACTAGATCAGAAAGATTGGACCTGACGAAACTAGTTTTCATTTGGAGAATACGGAGCTCTTGCCTAGAAGCTAGCGGCGGCCAGATTGAAATGAAAATTGTTCTCAATCGACGCATACTCCGAACTGGGATTCTATTATCCGTGTCATACAGCCAACGGTGAAGCATCAGCATTGCAAGTGAGAAGACATTCGTTGAAATTAACGTCTTCGACCAAGGTTGTTTCAGCTCACTTTTCTCATTGCGTTAGTTTCGTGTTGTTTCATCAAAGCAAATGCATCTAGAAGCGGCATCAATTGAGTCGTGGATCTTCTATTGATTGCGAGCTAGCCTCGAGTCGTACACAGTGCCCAATGCATACGTGTGTATCAAGGTCATAGAGCTAACAGAAAGCATCCGATGGAGACAATGAACCGGGCATCGGCAACCTTACAGATCATTTACTGCGCTTCCAGTTGCTGCTGAACATTGATTTGTTGGGGTCACGCGACGCTCACACCTAGGTTCCCTTGATGGTACTCTCACCGTTTCAGCTTCCACGAATCTCCAAATGCGCGCTCTCGATGGTATATCTCGTTGAATTATCTGTGTCAGCACTGATGAGGTGCTTGCCGTTGTAGCCGCTCCGATGGGAGGCACTGTGCCGCTAAGCAATCAACCACCCCATTCTATAGCTGCTTGATTGTAGACGCCATAGTCAGGTCGCTAGTTCACCAGTCTTTACTCTAAGCCCATATAGGGTTCCTGGGAGCACCACGACTGAATGTGCTCGTGGCTTAGCTGACCCCGTCGTGCCGCCGCAGCGCTGTGGTTGCTAAGACATTCAATGCGTATCCATGCATTGGCAGGCGGCCTTGCACGAGAAGTCAAGCAAGGAAGGTGCAGCAAGTCTGTTTTCAAACTCGTTTCCGCTCACCATGCCCTGTCGAGCAACAGGAGAGCGAGAGACTCTCTCGCTTCGCTGACTGCGAGGGACATGTTACGGTCCACACGCAGGCAGGTCCTTCCCACCACTCAAGGGGCTCTCGCCACGCGGAGGACACCCAGGTGATCGCTCTCGTGATCTGCACTTGAATGGTACACGGTACCACATGTGACAGTCGAGATCTTCAGGAACGGCCCTCCA
The DNA here is from genome assembly GCA_024867545.1 of Phytopythium helicoides. Lineage (NCBI taxonomy): Eukaryota > Oomycota > Peronosporomycetes > Pythiales > Pythiaceae > Phytopythium > Phytopythium helicoides. Next base: position 75,430 of record JANFNE010000071.1, on the reverse strand, counting down.
TGAATTGACGAGGACGGAAGCTCATTTTTTCTAGCAGCCGCTGGCGTGGCGCAACGCCATATGCAGAGAGACCTCTCCTCCCAAGTGCTCTCAAGACCATTCGTTTGGTGACTCACTGCCCGTCGTCGCGGCAACCACGCCCTCACGACGACATCGCGCGTGCATGCAGCGCTCGTTCCCTCTCGTAGCTGCATCGCGACGGCCAGTCAACGGCGGCAGCGCGAGTTTCTATGCCGCGCACGCTGTGTACGGCAAGTATCAAGTCGTCACGACAGCCTCGTCGCGTGGGTGCCAACAGCCCTCGCGGGCTCCCAGCCACTGACCTGTGCTCGTGGGATTAACACCTGTAGACGACGCCAGCCTCGTCGCGCTTCAGCTCGTGCCGCTGATGCGCCGCGGCGCGTGGCTGGCGACCGTGCCGGTGCATGCGAAGACTAGCGCTAACTATGTGCGTACAGTAGGCATCGCTTCCTGAAGCAGGGATCCGGTCCGGCAGCAGATGCCACTGCGTGGTCTGTCCCATGTGAATGCACGTGCCGTGGTCACAAAGAGCTGAGAGGAGCAGCAAGCAGCAAGCAGCCGTGCCTGGGTCTGTCCCATGCGAGCCTCCCCCCCACTCGTCTGTTTATACCGTAGATGTTTCCCTGACGCGGCGGTTTCCCTCGAGGCGATTTGCGGGTCGAATTGACGAGTCCAAGTCGCGCTTTGTATGGAAACAAAATGTACGGTACACCGCGCACGCGCGCGTATGTCCAATCGCGCATGCCTGTCAACAATGCAGCAAAGAGAGCGGGTTCCTGATCACCAAGCAAGGCATAAAGGCGCGGCATGGCAAAATGCAGAAACGCGCAGCGCGTGTTTGTCTGCTTTGCTCTGGACGATTGTATGGCGAGCGTCATGCGCTGCAATCGCGGGTTTAGACGCACTCGCCGACGTCAGCGCGGCGAAAAGAGCCACCGGAAGCTGAATCTACTCTCGGCCGAGCACCAGAACGCCGCTGGCCGCCAGTCGCTGCCCAAGCCGGAGCGCCGCCCCGGTCTCTCGCAGCGTAGACGGAGTGGCCGCGGCCCAGCTGGAGGCTCGGGGGCTTGCCGCGTCGCATATCATCCATCAAGGCGCTAGTATGCGGCATACCCAGCGTGAATCTTTTCTTGACCAACTTGAATCTGCGCGGCGGGAGTCGGACCCCGGCTGAAGCAAAATATTGCCCTTCTCTATGGAGCGTGCGCGCCCGCGCATCTAATCGGGATGCACGAAGGCCCTGGCTGCCGTGTGGCGTTGTGATGCGGAGTGTGGTGATGATCTGCTCGCTCTCGACTCGACTGGGCGACCGCGCTGCGCCTCGAATTGCGCAAATGGCGCCATGGCGCGCTCGTCTGCGTGCTGTATGTCTGTCTCCCAGCGCTCCTTTGGCGTCATCGGCAGACCAATTGCGTTTTTCGCGTTCAATTCCCATGCACTGCCGTCGATCCGGCGTCGGTGCCTGGCAGGTTTCGTACGGTATTTTTTCTGGTGCTGTGGCGTCCGAGCGGGTTCACTTGGTCTCCGTATGTGGCCCGCTGTACGCTCGCAAACGCCTGAATCTCTCGCACCATGCTTGCACATACAACATCTACGGTACACGTTGAACTTTGGTCCGAACACTGACGCCGCGCTGCGATTGGCTGGCGTCGATCCAGCGGCGGCCAACGTCGCGCGCCCATTGGTCCCTGCCGCGTCTCATTTGGACCAGTCAGCGCTCGCGGACGCGGCCACGGCAGCTCTCTTGGGCCCACTATGTGGCCGGCCGGAAAAATGTGACCGTCCAGCGCGTTCCGCCGGCGGCCGGCGGCCACGTCCATGCGTCCACCACCAGACCGCGCGGGCGTCCGCTCTCTGGCCGGCGGCCCCATCCACGCGCTGCTCGCCCACACGTCACGCGCGCCCGCGCCGAGTGCGCGCCGGCTGCGAATCTCATTGGGCCCCGGCCGTCCGCGGGGCCGCGCGGCCACTGGCCCCAAATCTGCTTGGGCACTCTGCGATTCGCCCCCGAGCTGCGTCCACTGCGTCCGCAGCACGTCCGCAGGTCCACAGGTCCGCAGCCACAACCGAATCCGCGGCCAATGCCCGACATGGCCCACCACCTCGACTTCATCCTCAACCCGGCCGTCCCCACAGTGGACAATGCGGCCGCGGCCCCGCCGCTGCCGTCGCTCTTCCACTCGCTGCCGTCCGCGCGCTACGCCGCGCCGCCCACCATCGACGTCGTGCCATCGGCCCTGCGCCGCAAGCGAGAGCTGCCCATGAGCTTCGCCGCCTGCGAGTTCTCGGCCTGCCACGAGCCCAAGCGCCTGTGGCCGCCCGCGCCGCTGCCCTCGCTCTTCGCGCGCGGACTGGCCGCCCCCACCGGCTTCCTCGCCTACGCAGGCGTCCGCTCGCCCACGCCGTCGCTCAACGACAGCGTCTGCATGGCCACGAGCTCCGAGGGAGAGGTCTCCGCCGACGAGGACCACGACGACTTCGCCATGGGCACGGCCGGGCAAAAGAAGAAGACGCGCCTCTGCAAGGTCAAGGGATGCACCAGCCTCGCCGTCTCGCGCCGCAGCTGCGTCCGCCACGGCGGCGGCTCCCGCTGCGTCGTCGAGGGATGCACCAACGGCGCCAAGCTCCGCAACCGGTGCTTCCAGCACGGAGGATCCACCGTCTGCCTCGCCGCTGGCTGCTCCAGCAAGGCCAAGCGCTACGGTTACTGCTGGTCGCACGGCGGCGGACGCATCTGCAGCGCCGACGGCTGCGCCAAGGTCGCCGCCCAGGGCGGGCTCTGCTGGGCCCACGGTGGCGGCAACCGCTGCAAGCTCGAGGGCTGCAGCAAGCGCTCGTACCAGAAGCACGGCTACTACTGCAAGGCGCACGCGGCCTACAACGTGCCCGAGAGCGCCTAGGCGCGACACAGAGCTCCAGCCTATTTATTGAGTAGCTTATGAGACCTAGTGCGGCCGAGTGGCGCCGATGAAAGGACTGAATAACACCGTGTGGAAAGTGTTTGACATCGATACAATCTCCCTTGCTTGCTGCTCGTGTTCGTCTGCATGTTGACTGACCGACGACTGAGTCCGGTCCAGTGTTGACCGACGATTAGCAATGCTGTGCCACTCTGCTTTGACGACCGACCGCAACCAGCGACACCACCACCACCGCCACCGCCGTCGGCCAAGGTCGCCGTCGGAGGTCGCCGTCAGCAAATTCACCGCCCATGAATCATGACGCCCATGGCCATCAACGCTGGGTTGATTCATACCAGGGTGCAGGACTCACCACTACGTGACGTGGAGAAGTGGCAGGAGAACAAGGGCTCCTCATGAGCATCAACGCATCGCGGATTGCACCGCCACGCACACTCATCGAAGCCCAGTGACTGGCGCTCCCTCATGTTCTTCTCTTTCCCTTTGGATCGCCGTGGAGATGCGATCTTCTTCGCGTTCCGCCGCGAGAGAGAAGCGGATCACATTCACATCCCTCCTAGCGCTTTACACTGCCAGTCGCTGTCCAGTAAATACGGCCAGCGAGGCTGGACGAGTCGCCTGTCATGCCCAAAGCTGTCCAGTCAGCGTGCGGCGATGGCGTGACGCGCACGCGCGCCGGACTGGTCGAGGATGTGCAAGGCGTGACGGCTTGGCTGTCGACGCCGCCCAGTCAAGGCGAGTAGCCGTACGGTACACACTCGCAAGGACCCAGAAGCCTGTTGACGTTGCTCCAGTCGATTGGCGAGGCTCGGCCGAGTCATTCGAGTGCTGCCAGCCCATTGCGAGGCGCGGCGTGGAGCGGTCCAGCGGGGTCCAGAGGGTCCAGCTCATCGGTGAGCAGCATTGCGTCAGTTTGACACGAATGAAAAAAGCTGCTGAATCCTGAATCCTGAAGCCAGCGACGAGTGCGATGCGACCGGTTCGGTGCTGCAGGGAAGATCGCATGGCATGTTAAATCGTCGTGACAGGCGATGCATGACCTGATGCGAATCCAATGGCCCAGCGAGCGCCTCCGATGTGCAACGCACTGCCTTGCCAGCCAGCGATGCTCGAGTCCGCGGGGGGAGCTGATGGCGCTGCGTCGGACGCGGCGAGTGGCTGCGTCGCAGCGCGTCACGCCGGTCCTTCACCAGTCCTGTGCCGGTTCTGCGGCCCGGTGGCTCACTCAGCGCACGGTACTATTTATCTACGGTACACTGTACTTCATCAAGTACGAGTCATACATACACCTCAACAGGGTTTTTATGGTGTATTGATACAAAAGCCAGCAATAGTAAAAATGAATCTATAAAATCATAAAGTGCGAGGCCGTACCGTACATTTCAGCGTTGCGGAACAGCCATTTTAGCGCTCAGCACGCAGAGATCGATAGACCGCTTCCGTACATGTACGCGCGTACGTACAGCGCGGCTGCTGCTCGCTTGGCGTCACCTGCCTCCGATTGATTCACGGCAATGCGCAATTCACAAAGCAACGGTGCTCGAAGGCGCCTCGCCGCGTTTGAGCAATGCGCGAGTCCCGCGCGAGGCGTGTAGATTTTGTACCGTAGATTCTCCGCTGCTCGCTCGTTATTGTAGTTTGATTCAGTCGCGTGATGCGAGAGCCACACCGAGGCTTCGAGATGGGCGAGCAGCGGCAGCAGCTGAAGCGTTCCCGCCGCACCAGCATGCGCCGCAAGGCACGGTACTCGCTGCAGCAGCGGAATTACACCTCTATCTCAGTACATCCCTCTCCATTTCCGTGTGAGATTGAAGTTTACGCACTGAGATGGCCGTACTGCCGCCCATCCCCTCGAAACCATCGACGCGCGCCGCATCACCACTCCCCTCAGCCAATCAGCGCGCTCTTCACCATAACATGTACCGTAGATTTCATCTTCCAGCCATGAAAAAGAGCTCCCCGCATGAGAGCACCTTGATGGCCACCCGGTGGCTCGCGATGCCATCGGCGGCATTCCCGCTTTGGCCGCCATGCTGCGAGAGGAGGCGGCGCCCAAGTCGGCGCTCGCGTTCATCCTGAACCCGCCGGCGTCTCCGTGGTCCGACGACCTGAGCGACTCGCCGACGCTCTCGCCGCGCTCGCGAGGCGGCTCGAGCCCCGAGGGCGAGGACGACGACGACGACGTGGCCGAGGAGGGCGAGCGGCTCTCGGGGCTGCACCTGGGCGCCTCGGGCGAGCGCCGTGCGCTGCTCTCGCCCGACGACATTATGGAGGCGCGCGTCACGCAGCTGCTGTCCTCGGGCAACCACCACGGCAAGATGCGCGTGCGCAAGGCGTCCGTGTGCGCGGCGGCCGACTGCGGACGCGCAGCCGTCTCGAGAGGAAGATGCGTGCGCCACGGGGTGCGTTGGTGGCGGGAGGCTTGCTGCTTGCCGGCTGCGAGGTGGTGGACTGACAGTTTGGAGGCGTGCTTGCATGCAGGGAGGATCCAGGTGCACGTACCCCAACTGCACGCACGGCGCGAGGCTCTACAACCGGTGCTTCCACCACGGAGGCTGCAAGCTGTGCAAGGTCGCGGGCTGCACGAGCAAGGCCAAGCGCTACGGATACTGCTGGTCCCACGGCGGCGGGCACATCTGCGACGCGCCGGGGTGCTCCAAGGTCGCGGCGCCTGGAGGCTTCTGCTGGGCCCACGGCGGAGGCAACCGATGCAAGGTCGAGGGATGCAACCGCCGCTCGTACCAGAAGCACAACTACTTCTGCAAGCAGCACCTGGCCTCCGCGCCGTGACGCGGTCGTGCTTGCTGCAGATTTCTCTTCTCCCCCCTCCTCCTTTATGAACCGCGAGCGTCCGTGCTGGAAGACGCCGCGGCGAGTGCGGCCCGTCGGTCGGTGCCCACTGTGCTTTAGCCTGCTCCCCCCACTCCTTTCTCCCTGTTGCTCGTTGTGAACTATCAAGTATGAGACCGACGGCGGCCGATCCCCTCACGTACAATCATGAACGCACGCCATGCAGAGACGATCGTTGTAAAAGTCAAATATCATAGCGTCGGCGTCTACTTCAATCGTGGATAATGGTACCGTGCCGACAAACAGACCTAGGTGCTCGTGGACCCGTACGACAGCGCACGGATGCGCAGGTTGGCGTCCACGCCTTCCTCTAGTGATCCACCGCCTCGCCCCATTGTAAACGGGCTGTGGTGGTGCACGACACGCCGAGGCGTTGACAGCAGCGCGGCCATCGTGGGTGTCACCGGCGCGGTGGCAATGGCCGAGCGCAGCGCCACGTCTTGCTGCATCTCCTTCTGGTCTAGGGGCCGAGCCTCGTCCGGTTCGCCGTCAGCAACCGCGTCCGCCTCGGCTTGACGCACGGCACGCCGAGCCATCTCGCTCCAGTCGAGCCGCGCCAATGCGCCGGCCATGAGCAGGAACTTAATAGTCTCACCGCAGACGCTGCCCCACCAGAGCCCGTCGAGCCCGCCGTGCAGAGCGATGCCGAACGTGTATGACAGCGGCAGCATGATCACCCACGAGCCCGTCAGCGTGATAGTCACGAGCGTGGACGCGAGCGCCATGGCCTCGACCACGGCCGCGAGGATAATGTGCAGCCCCGAGACGAACACGGCGGTGCAGAACACTGGCAGCACGCCCTCGATGAGCGAGCTCACGACCGGGTCGGGTGTGAACAGCGCGATCAGCTGCTTGCGGAAAACGATGACGACGATCGCAGCCGCTGCCGCCGCGATGCCACCGAGCACGAAGCCCACGGCGAGCGTGCGTTGCGCGAGCTTGGGGGCATTGGCGCCGAGGAAGTTGGCCACGCGCACTTGCGTGGGGAGGCCGAAGCCCCAGTAGACGCCGAAGATGAGTCCCCAGAGGTTGAAGAGCACGCTGTTGGCGGCCAGCCGCGCCGAGCCGAGCGACGCCGCGATGGCCGCGAGCACGTTGTAGACCCACTCGTCGAGCGCGAAGTTGAGCGTCATGCCGGCCGCGAGCGACACGAAGGCGCGCACGCGTTCTCGCTGCAGACACGCGCGCAGGTCGAAGCGCGGAGCATCAGGCCACGTGCTGAGGTGGTGCTGCTTGTACCAGAAGGCGTAGGCGAGCAGCGCGATGGGCTGGAAGGTGCACGAGATGGAGACGGCGATGGGCGAGCCGATGAAGCCGAGCGCGGGCAGCCCGAGCGGCGCGTAGCCGTAGATGCAAATGGAGTTGGCGGCGAGGCAGACGAAGACGGTGGCGATGCTGATGACGGTCGCGGGCGCCACGATCTCCTGCGCCTGCAGGTACTGGCGCAGCGCGCAGTAGACGCCCTGCGGGAGCACGCTTGGCGCGACGAGCTTGGCGTATGTGGCAGCGAGCGCGAGCACGCGCTCGTCGTCCGTGACGACGCTGAGGATCGAGTCGACGTAGAAGAAGGAGGCGATGACTGGCGCCGAGAGCGCCGTGAGGAAGAGCAGCGCGAGCTGCAGCCAGACGCCGACGAGCAGCAGGTTGCGCGCGCCGTAGGCCTGTCCGCAGAGCGTGCAGATGGACGTGGCGGCGCCGAGGATGAGCATCTGCACGCCGTTGGTCCAGATGCCCGCGAGCGCGCCGGCCGCGAGCTCGTCCGAGCCCAGGTGCCCCAGGAACGCCGTGCTGATGGTCGACAGCGAGATGCGGCAGAACGTCGTCACGCTCACCTGCCAGCCCATCGACCAGATCGCGCACGCCTCCTCCCCGTACGTCGGCGCGCGCGCCTCCTGCCCGCGCTTGGCCGCCAGCAGCGCCGCCGCCTCAACCTCCGCCATCCTGCCGCTGTTTGTAGAGCTGCTGCTGCTGCTGCAATTGACGGAGCTGGAGCTGGAGCTGCTGCTGAGTGACTGGAGCTATTGACGGAGCTAATAGCGGAGCTGGAGCTTGGTCTGTTAGGCGGAGTTGGAGCTATCGATGGAGCTGGGGGCGGTGATGACGGGACGCGCTTGGGGCGTCGAGATGCGGTGGCGGTGGCGGTCGCGGGGCTTTGGTGCATGGAAGGCGCTGTCGTCCGCTGGTCGAATGCCGGAATTACATTACTAGTCTTTTAGTATGTCCATTTGTAAGAATGAGATGCCCTCTGGGAGGCCGTAATCGCGTCTACATTCGTAAATAAACTCGATAATATTGACAAAGCTAGCCCCCCTTACCGCCCAGATATCTTTTTTGGGCAAGCGCGCTTCATGGAAAGCTTCCAACGACCTTTGAGCCGCCGCCGGCCGGCGCCAGGCGGCCACTCGCGCTTTCGCCCGCCATGCGCGCCGCAGCGTCCGCGCCGCGGCGACTGCTGCGCTCCTCAGCGCCCAAGCAGCAGCCCAAGCAGCAGCCGAAGCAGCCGAAGCAGCAGCCCAAGCAGCAGCGAGAGGAGCAGCGAGAGGAGCAGGAGGACGCGAGCAGGATGCACGGGTTCGAGCGGCTGCTGGACGTGAACTATGCGGGTGAGCAGTGGGCCGAGGCGCGCGTGCTGGACCTGGACGCGGCGCAGCGGCGGCTGTTCGTGCACTACATGGGCTGGAACGCGCGCTACGACGCGTGGGTCGGGCTGGACGTGATCGCCGCGCACGGCGCGCACACGAGTGAGTGACGCGGGTGGATGTCGGGTGCGCTCGTTTGGAAAGGGGGTTGACGCTCACCCGCCGCTGTCGAGCAGAGGCCGCGCCAAAGAAGAAGACGAGCTGGGACGGAAAGCAGTCGCTGTTTGAGGTCGGAGACGGACCCGCGGCCACGCACAGCAAGCGCAAGCGACCCTCGCCCCGCGCGCGCTTGACCGCGAAAGCGAAGACGGACAGCAGGAAGCGCAAGACTAGCGAGGACGCGAGCAGCTCGCAAGCGGACGTGACGCCCGTCAAGAGCCCGCGAGCTGCTCGGAAGCAGGAGAAGCCAGCGGCAGAAGACGGCGCGGTAGTGAATGATCCGAGTCCGAATGCGTCCCCGAAGGCGGTGCGCGTCACTCGATCACGCGCTGCCAAGGTGAAGCCAGAGCCTGTCAGTGTTCGAGACGCACCTGCAACCAACAACAAGTGTAATGGTGCCGCTGAAGATGCCGATGGCCACACGGAAACGCCTTCAGAAGGCGAGAAAGTAACGCCCATCGAGGTGAGGCTACCGACGCGACGCAGAGCGGCATCAAAGCAGAAAAGTCGCACGAAGAAGAAGAATGACGATGAATCCTCTACTTCCGAGTACTCTGACCACGAAGACAGCGAGGTAGAGGAAGAAGACGACGCCAGTGATGATGAAGAGTTGCAGGAGCTGCGGAAGCGTCGAAAGCGAATTGAGAACGGGGAGGAGAGCGAAGAGGAGCTGGTAGAGCTTGATTTCGAAACTAAGCGGCCGGCAAAGTCACAGAGAGTGTCTACACGGCGAGGGACCTCGAAGGCAAATGTTCCGCATCAGCGGGTACCACTAGCGTGCGCAGAGTCGGCAGCAACGCGCGAGCGCCTTGCCGACTACTTTAGACAGCGAGTATTCCAGCAGCAGCTGATGCACGTGGCTCGTGTTGAACAAACGGCTCCCGTGGTACCGATTGCACCTCTACCCACCGGTTCAACAGCCAAGAAACCGTCCCAATCGCGCAAGGCGGCGGATAAAAGCGAGAGCAAAGAAGAAGCAGATCCTACTTCAGCACAGGCATCGATCTCGGAGGCTCAGCTTGCAGCCTACTATCATTACCAAATGATGCTGGCGCAGGCATATATGGCAGCAGATCCAAAGGAACTGCAAGCACGTGCAGCAGCCTTTGAAGAGCAGCGCCGACTGCAGGTGCAAGAGTATTATCGTCAGCTGGAGGTAACGCGCGAGAAGAATGCAAAGTTGATCGATGACGCGCAGGAGTTCATGGCGAAGAGCACCGAAACCTGGGAGAAGCAGACGCAGTCATTAATGGATCCGACGTCTTCGGGAGGTGCCGGCGCGCTGAGAAACTGGGACGAGATGGCAAAATCGCTTCAAAACGGAAAACCAAAAGAAGAAGAGGATGACGGCGATGACAGCAGGGCATCCAAGAAACCTGAAGGCGAAACCGACGGCGAGGCTGAGCGCGATGCAGACAAGTCGGATGACGGTGAAGACAGTGGGGAGAGCCCCGCAGACGCCTCGGCGCGGGAGCTGGTCCGTGTCGGCGAGCAGAAGGCCAAGCCCGACGCCGAGCTCGCGAAGGCAGCCGGTAAGCCTTCAGGAGCATCAGGAGACGTTTTGTACGAGTTTGTACTGTGAGAAGCTCGCAATATTTGCTTGTTCGTGTTTCGTGTTGTGGCGGCTTCCCATGCACTTGATTCTCCTGAGCTTCAGGCATTTCCAGCCATAGGAGGTTCTCATGTCGGTGCTCGTCAATGCGGACAGAACAGAACACCAGGTCGGAGGTGGTCACCTTCGTGTCCATCTGGTGTGTCAACAAAGTAGCGCGCGGGAAGCTCAATGGCGCCCTGCTGTCCTTTCTCCGCATGTTGACTTTAGTATACATAAAGAGTGATGATCTTTCACCAGAGCGAGGAGAAAGCGCGCACAAAGGGAAACAAACGGCGGCGCCGGCGATGGCGGCGGCGGCCGCGGAGATCGTGGCGATCGACGTGGACGACGACGATGTCGAGGCGCTGAGCGCAAGGAGCGTGAGCGAGGCCGAGTGGGACCCGAGCGTGGCGCCTGAGAGCGAGGAAGAGGACGAGGACGAGGACGAGGACGAGGAGGAGGACGAGGAGGACGACGACTCGGGGGACAGCGAGGTGCTGGAGGACTCGGAGGGCGGCGAGGAGGACGCGGAGGCGGACGGAGATGACTTTGTGGTCGTGGGGGACGGAGAGCAGCGCCCGAGCGCCAAGAAGCGCAGGCGGAAGGGCAAGGAGGGGACGGAGAGGGGCAAGCGCGCGCGCGACCGCCGCAAGAAGAAGAAGCTGGCAGAGTTTATCGAGGACGACGACCTGGATGACACCACCAAGAAGGCGCGCGAGGCTGAGCGAGAGAGAGCCATGCGCATGCACCTGGGCAACGACGACGAGGCCGCGCCGACCCCCGACGACCGCATCTGCCTCAACATGACAAACGGCGCTGTACCGACCGGAGAGGTCGGCACGGTCGAGGCACCCATATTCGTGCACCCGGAGATCAACGGCAGGCTCAAGCAGCACCAGATCCGAGGCGCGCGCTTCATGTGGAGCCACATCGCGGCCGAGCCCAACGGCTTCGGCTGTGTTCTCGCCGACTTTATGGGACTCGGCAAGACGCTGCAGGTCATCACGGTCGTCCAGGCATTCCTGACCATGAAGACCATTGACAAAGATGGGTACCTTGCACCAAGACATAAGCACGTGCTCATCCTGGCGCCGACCATTTGCGTGCGCAATTGGGAAGCCGAGGTCGTCAAGTGGATCGGCAAGAAAGATGCACGCAAGATTGGCTTGCAGACACTCGAGTCGAGTCGAGAGAAAAAGATGACGGATCGCGTCCATGTCGTCAAGCAGTGGCACCGCCGAGGTGGGATTCTGATCATGGGCTACGAGCTTTACCGTTTACTTGCGCTGCAGTCGAGCGGGGAGGAGAAGATCGCTGCTAGCAATGCCAAGCACGCGCAGTTGATCAAACAGGTGTACCCACTGCTTTGCAAGCCTGGACCAGATTTGATCGTTCTCGACGAGGGCCACCGCGTTCGGGACCACAAGTCCAAGCTCGTGAAGGCGTTGTCGCACGTGCAGACAGCTCGGCGAATCATCCTCACGGGCTACCCGCTGCAGAATCACTTGGAGGAATACTGGACAATGGTTAACTTTGCTCGTCCGGACTATCTCGGATCGCTCGATGAGTTCAAGAACCGATTCGTCGACCCCATTGAAAACGCGCAGTGTGTCGACAGCTGCGAGGCAGACTTGCGCCTTGCGCGGCAGCGTGCATATATCCTCACAAACGAGCTCCGGACGCTCGTGCTTCGCCGCGACCAGCAATATCTATTCAAGCAGTTGCCGCCAAAGAAGGAGTGGGTGCTTCTTTGCAAGTTGGCAGATCCGCAGGCCAAGCTGTACCGGCATTTCCTCGAGCAAGGCGTGCCGAAACGGCTCGCAGAAGTCCCTGGGGAGGGTGTCAAGTATGTTGTCGATGTGCTAGGCGGTTTTCACGTCGCGCTGGCGATCTCGAATCATCCTGACGTGCTAGTTGAGATGTACAAGCGGCTCGAAGAAGAGTACAAGAATGGAAATCCGAAGAAAGCTGGAAAGAAGCGCAAGCGTCTGGTTTATACGATGGACGACGATGAAGAGGACGACTTCGATTTTTTCGACCAGCCCATCATTCCCGATGCATCTGGTGTCAACCGGTCGAAGACAAGCACAGGATCCGATGAGAGCGACTTGGAGATTCTGAACGCTCTCGAGGGTAAGGCGCCAGCCAAGCCGAAGACCCCTGCCCCAGGAACACATCGCTTAAGCTTTGCCAAGGAGTTCCTGGATACATATATCACCAGGGAGCTGGAAGCGAGCGGGAAAATGATGATTCTCATGCAGATTCTGGAGGCAAGCCAGGAAATCGGCGACCGCGTCATCATTTTCTCCCAGAGTATCCCCACGCTCAACACCATTGGAGAGCTTATTACAAGGCACAACCGGCGCCAGCGTACTCACGCCAAGCGCCTCAATTATCTGCGCATTGATGGCAGCACTCCTCAGCAGGAACGCTTCCGGCAGATTGGGCAGTTCAACGATCCGGAGGAAGATGTCGACCTCATCATGATCTCAACCAAGGCTGGTGGTGAAGGCATCAATCTTTGTGCGGGTAATCGCATCATCATCTTCGACGTGTGCTGGAATCCATGCAATGACTCGCAGTCAATGTGCCGCTCTTATCGTTTCGGCCAGACTAAGCCCGTGTTTGTCTATCGCTTTGTGACGGCAGGCACAATGGAAAAGAAGGTGTATGATCTGCAGATCCGCAAAGAAGGCGTCGCAAAGCGCATCGTGGACGAAAAAGCGACCCAGCGCCAGTTCAAGAACGGTGAACTCCAGAACTATTTCAACGTGGACGAGTTTGAGGCATCGCTGAAGTTTAACCAGGGCAAAGACGAGTCGAGCAAGCCCCGCCCGCCTCCCCAGGAAGATGAGGTGCTGATGCGAATTCTGTCTGACTTTGGGGCGGAGAACGGGAATGAAGCAGGGGATGGCGAAGGTGCCAAGGAACGCTGTATCATAGATTGGTTCGAGCAAGAGACGATGTTTGAGGAAGACCTAGACCAGCAGTGTACCGAGCAAGAACAACAGGAAATCACCGAGCACTACGAGTACGTCAAAGCGCTGCGACGGCTACGAAAGAACGGCGAGCACCTGATTAGTCGCGAAGGGGTGCTGATTGTACCGTGTGAATCATGCCACGTCCCCAACGAGATCTATCCGACGGCAACGACTAAGGTGCCGGTTCCCAGGTCGATCGAGTGCAAGTATTGCCGCAAGCCAACACGGACAGAAGGTGCAAAAGAGGCGCCACCTCCTGGAACAAATGTCCCTGGCATTCCAGGTTCCCACTACGCACAAATGCTCGCTGCTGCTGCCGCTCGCTTTGGTACCCAGGTTCCTTTGCCCAACGGCGGCTACGGTGGCGGGTTCCCGCTTCCGACATCATCGCCAGCTATGGCGGCGCTGCAAGCTGCTGCAGCACAGCGGGCTGTGCCCGACACAACCCGCCAGATGCCATCGCACTTGACACAACTCATGGAGCAGCAGCGCGCGAAGGAGCACGAGGTGCAGTCTGAGCGCGCTCATATGGCCGCTGAGGCGATGCGACTGGCGCTAGAGCGCCAGCAAATGCAGCTGCAGCAGCGCCGCAAGACGGAAGAGAAGAGGAGGCTAGAGCGCGAGAAGATGGGGCTCAAGGATCGGCACTTGCTGGTGCTCCGCCGCGGCATGGAAGGCTGCCAGAAGCTGAAGCGCAGCGCCGAGGAGTGCGGCGCGACCATCGCGATCGAGGTAAACTCGCAGCTTACGGACATCGTGAGTGCGATGAGCCTCGAGGACACGCTCAGGTGGCTAAAGCTGAACAAGCTGCCGCGAGACGTGGATCTGCGGGACGCGGCGTGGTTGCGCAACGAGATCGCCAAGGCGAAGGGGCTTTCGACGCCGGCAACGCATCGAAGCCCGACGACGGCTTCGCGTGTGTCGGTCTCACCAACCGGGAGCGAGTCCATCGCGACGGACCGTAGCCACGACGACAGCGACCCGCCGCGGGCGACCGACACGAGCGACGGCATGATCGAGCTGCTGGACTCGGACGACGATGGCGACAAGCCGCTGGCGCCGGTGAATCGTCCCCAGGCGCTTCCAGCCAGCGCCTCGGACTCGGACGACGACTTCGAGATCCTGGATTGATGCTCCTTGTTATATATAATCTCTCTCTCTCTTTCCCATCGTGGCGTGGCGTTCGATCATCTCATCTCGTCTGTCGTCAGCACGTCCACTGTTGACACGAAGGAGCTCGCAGCGAACGCGAATACGCCGGACGCGTCGACCGCCAGGTGGTGTCAGCAAGCAAAACATGTTCCCCCATTCTTCGAGGACGAGTGGCTGCATGAAGGTACGCGTACGGGCTGGAAACCTTGATCGCGCGCGATGGGCTGCTTCTCACAAGGTGCATACACAGGCAGCACGAACAGACAGGCTGTAACAATGTCGACATCAGCGGGCTCGTGAGCTGCTCGCCTTTAACGTCAGTGAGGCACCATCCAGCCGCCCGGCGGGCAGTAGCCGTCGGCCAACTCTCAATATCGTTGCATGCCCGCGTTTGCACGCAGCGTATGGAGCTCTCGAGAGACCCCCGTCATGGAGCCCATGTGGACTCGCATGTGGAGATGATGGCCATCACAAGCGGCCGTCGCCAGCCATGTCTTGCGGAACTGGCGCCACGCGGAGATGCGCGCGGCGCGGCGGCAGGATACCGTAGATATTGAAGTGGTCTGCTGAAACAGTTTTTCGCGCAGCGGCAAAGAGATCGCGTACGGTACACACACGAACCGCGGGAAGCTCGGGCTCGCGCAAGAATTTGGAAGCGCCGTACGTACCATGCAGTGTCGAGACCGTCACGCCGGGGCGTGTACCGTACGCTTCGGCCGTGTTCTGCCTCGCGTACCGGTACAGTTCCACGTAGAGTCTGGCGCACCCACCGTCCGCCGGACTGCGTCATTCGCGGACGCTCCGTCCACGGCGCAAGTCCGACCGACTTGGAC
The DNA here is from genome assembly GCA_024867545.1 of Phytopythium helicoides. Lineage (NCBI taxonomy): Eukaryota > Oomycota > Peronosporomycetes > Pythiales > Pythiaceae > Phytopythium > Phytopythium helicoides. The sequence continues at coordinate 60,280 of JANFNE010000071.1, read as the reverse complement.
CCCTTTGGGCCGCACACATCGCCCCTTTGTCGGAGATTCGACCGACTCGCAATGGCTCCAGCAGCAGCAGCAGCAGCAGCAGCAGCAGCTCCCGTGGCTCGCCGCCGCAAGCGAAGATGGAGTCGCGCCGAGCTCCAGCGGGCTGCCGAGAAGCAGGAGGACGACTCGAGGATCTACAACCTCACGCTCGACGTGAACGCCCTGCGGGAGGACATTCGACGTGCCTCGCAGCGAACCGAGGCCGCCACGCTGCGGGCTCGAGCGGTCAAGGACGCCCTCGAGCGGGACGCGACCGACCTCTCGACTCGCTTCGCCAGGCTGCTCGTGCTGCGGACCGAGAGCACCCCGAGAATTGCCTCGCGACCGACGCTGCTGCCTCCCGTGTCGCTGCTGGCAGTTGAGGACGCCGCGTTCGTCGCGACGCGGATCGGCGAGCAGCTCATGGTCGGGAGCGACGCCGTTGGCCGCGGAGAGCTGCTGGAAAAGTGCCAAGCCGTCGCGAGGCTTCTGCACGTCCGATCGAGCGTCGTCACGGACACGCGGGTGCTGCTGCCCGCGCCGAATTCCCCTTCCCAAGCGACCGGCGAGCCCGTCCACACCGTGGTCGAGTGCCGGATCAAGCTAGTCGGCCGCCTCACGCGCCAAGCGCTCGAGACAGTGTTCCCGAACACCTGCAACCACCCCGAGTTGTCCTCCGAGATTCTGCGCCACCTGTCCAAGCGGCTCCGGTGCCAGCTGCGCGCCACCTTCTTTGTCGACCCCGCGTCCGGCGTGGTGGTCGCAGCGGACTTGGAGCTGGACCTCATCGAGACGCTGACGGTCGCTCTTCCCTCGGCAGGTCTCCTTGGAGCGACAACGCTGCTGTCAGCCGCACGCCTCGACGTCGGTGGCATGCCCGACCACAACCTAGTGCATCAGCTGATCGACAGTCCTCACGAAGTGAGCGTCCCCAGTCGCTTCGAGCACCACGAGGGTCTCAAGCTGCAAGACTCGCCGACGAGCCCACTTTCGTTGTCGCCGCTGTCCATCTCATCCCCCAGCCACCGCCATTCCCTCGAGTTCATCCTGTCTCCCACGGCGTAGGCCCACGGTCGAGGCCCCACGGGAACACCCGCAGTGACTCAGGTCGGCCAGGGTGCCTTACCGATAGCGACGCTTTCCATCCCTCTCCGTGTACATCAACGTAGGTACCGTACTATAACTCGTTGCCTTCAATTTAGCAAAAACAAGGCAGATATCTGTCGTAATAGTTTTCGACGCTTCATGAGCACCACACAGCCCCAATGTTTTTGCATTCGGGCAAAAATCTGTCACAATGACAGCCAATCAAAATCGCATAAACACCAAACACCAAATAGACACGCGACCTTCATCCGCGTTCGACAAAATCTACCGTACCGTGCCGCGAACCCAATGCACCTTGCGGCCGTCCGTCCGTCCGTCCGTCCATCCGCGCGGCCGTCCACAGCTGCGGCCAAAATGAACGCCCTCGCCGCGTCCGCGCGGCCTTCGACGCCGTCCACACGCCCGCGCGCTCGCCGTCGGCGCCGGCGTCCGCTGATCCGCAGCCCCGAGGCCTCGCAGGTCTTCAACCTCACGCTGGACGTCAACGCGCTGCGCAGCGAGGTCGAGCGCCTCGAGACGCTGCGGACGGTTCTATCCGTGCGCGCGCTCGTGGACCGCGAGAACCTGCGAGCCGCGCGGCTGTCCGCGGCCTCGGACGCGCTCACGGTCTTCGTCCACGGCGTGCGGCCGCAGCTGTGGACGCCTGCGGCCGACGCGCTCGTCCGCGCGGCATTTGATCCGCACGTGGCCATCGGCCCGTCCACACGCGGCCACGCGGCCCTGATGCACCAGTGGACGCTCTACTCGCAGCTGTTCGCGCTCGGCACGTTCCGCGTGGACGAGCTGCGCGTCCTCAGCGATGACGACGGGGCCGGCGGCTGCATCGTGGAGGCAGTCGGCTCCTTCGACGGTCGAGTCACGCCGGCCGCGGTGGACGCCGTGTTTCCCCATGTGGACGGTGGCCACAGGCTCATTGGACGCACCTTTGACTGCCCGACACGCACGCTGCTGGTGCTGGACGCTCATGGTCGCGTCACGAGCTTCGGGGCCAACGCCGACATGCTTGCGGTCGCAGCGCAGCTCGTGGGGACGGCGCCCGACCGCATCGCGAACCTGCTCGGACACGCAAGGATTGACAGCTCCAGCCTCATCACGCCGGCTGCGGAGGGTCAAGTGGCGCCTGCAGGAACTCCTGTCGAGCAGCAGATGGCAGTCACCCGCCTGTTGTCATAAAGCCCTCGCTATTACCTCGCTATTATTATCGCCGTAGTTGAGGCCTTGTAGGAGAGATTTTGAGCTCATGCGCTCCCAACGACTCGTCTCCACTCGGGATGGTCGTCGCAGTAAACTGCCTCCTGTTGTCCCCGCGGCCACTGCTGGAGCTGATCTTCATCCATGGACAGCGTCGCTGTCCAAGCCAAGACCTGGCAAGGCGACCGTCGGACTGGCTCAGGTGAACCAGCTTCTGCATGACAGGGACGTTGAGCCGCGGACTGCGCAGCAGCTGCGAGCGCTCGCCAAGAAGAGGATTTTCGACTCGCATAACTCTAGTAGCAAATTTAAAGCAGCAGATCCAGCTGACACGTGCAAGGCACGAGTACAGCTGACACCACTCACGCGACGGTCGTCCGCTCCAGACACCAGTAGGATAATCGAGCGGGAGATCGAAATGACCAATACGGCACTGGCCAATGTTGCAGCCCTTGTAGAAGCTTCTTCTAACCAGATGCAGCATCTTGAGCAGCCACAACGCAGCCAAATCAAAGGATCCGAAGACCAGCGCTCCCGACCGCCTGTAAAAGTTGTACCCCCGCCAAAACTTGCACAAGTGGAGTCGTGGCAGGCGGGGAGCACAACTTTGGCCCGATACCGACGTCTTGTGGGTACTGTTGCGCGCCGGAACCTCGTCGCGATACTGAGCTCAGCTGCACAGAAGGTTGCAGATCGGCGTAGACAAGAGCAGATGGCAGCCTCGGTGGTGCAAAGCCGAGTTCGAGCATTTCTTGTTGACCAACGAAGATATAAGCGACACCAGTCGTCAGCAGTCAAGATTCAGCATTGGGTTCGACATGCTCAACAATGTCGAAGAAAAATGAAGCAAATGAAAGAAGAGCTTGAGCAGCGTCGAGTGGAGGAGCAGCATAGACAGCAACACAAGGCAGCCAAGAGGGTTCAAAAGGTGTATCGGGTGTGGCGAAGTGAGCAGCTGCAAAAAATACAGCAGCAACGATTCGAGGATTTTCTACATGTACAGCAAATGCATGCCCGTCAAAGTTTGTGTATCTTAGTACGGGTTTGGAAAAAGCAATTCTTAGAGAGAATATCTGCCAGCGCAAATGGAAGCAATCTGGAAGAAAGCAAACAAATGGACAACACAGTCGAAGAAGTACAGGTTTTGCCCTCAACTCCACTACCATCTCTGAGGTATACTATTCAAGCACCGTTTCTCTCTGAATCATTAGCTGAAGATGAAGAAATCGGCAAGCGATGCAATCAATTCATACAGTCAGATCGTGACGAAGCCCAGCAACGTATTGACCAAGACCTCCACGGGTATTTATCACATCTTGATATCCGCCAAGATCACACCGTCTTGTCAATACCCTCTGCTGAGCAGATATTTGAGACGCCTTCCCCACATTTCGATTGCGATTTCAGTCGCGCGTCTTCTAGATTACAAGAAGCAACTACAAATGAAGGCCAGCAAGAACCACTTTCTAATTGTCTTGAGGTTGACAGCGACAAACCTATTGGTGGAAAACAAGTCGCAGGAGCACCATTCATCGAGAGAAGTCTCGGTACCCCATTTAGTCCACGAAATCATAGCTCTGTGCCGACGCAGCTGCAGCCTATTTGCCAACTTGTCAATGATAGTTGTCAACTCTCAACTCCAGATAGTATTCGATCTGGTCCAAGTAGTATCTGCAATTTGATGCATTCTGCTGAGCTGGGCAAAATACGCCGCTTTTTACTCAAGGTTGCGAATCGAAGGAGAGACAAACGTGGTGACGCTGCAACATTAGTTCAGAGAACTGTACGGAGATATCTCAAACGCCAGCAAGCTCACCGCATTGACTCTGCAATGAATATGCAGCGTATCGTGCGGGGATTCCTCGCCCGAAAACATCATCGAGAAGTGTTGTACGCTGAACTTCTTGAACTACGCTCTACCCTTGCAAAGTCATGGGAAACAAGCGCAAGCAACGAAAGGCAGACCCAGCAAGTACGCAATGGCAAAATATATGACAACACTGAAGAACGCAATACTGATTATGACAAAACCGAGGACGGTGACGACAGTGATAGCTGTGATGAATCGATTGCTCCAACAAGAGAGCAGAGACTTGAATGCTCATTTCTTCCCTCGCGCAATGGGTATCTGCCACCTGGTGTACAAATTGGCGGAACTGGAACTCAGTCAGACGGCCGTGGACTCCTGACATTATGGTGGTGGCGGTGGTCGGACGAAAAGTGGACTTCTAATGCTCCTACGATTTCGAAATGTTGACTGTGAACCAAAAGCGCATCAACCTCAAATTGTTTTGTCAAAGGCTACCAGAAGACCTTGACAGCAGAAGAGCTCATTTCGGTGCGTGGTGATCGGGATATACAAGCCATTTCCATGTTATGGGTCACTCGGGAAACGATACCGCGCTAGCCTGGAATCACATCTTGCTTCAGGGTTACAAACAACTACGGAGCCGAGCGTCATGAAGAATGCCTAGGCGACTCAACGGACACTACATTGCTCGACTTTTTTTTTTTCTCGGTCGCGTATAAGGCTTGCCGAGAGCTAATTCTCTCCGCAGCGTCAGTCCACCGGATCCTAGCGGCTCAATGCGACCGTAATGGAGGGCTCCATAGGGAAGAACAATTCGCTGGGTGAGCAAACCGCAGCACTCCACAGTCCCTCAGTCGTGAATTTGCAAGGTGGAATCCAAGCGGCCGCATTTCCCCGCTCACGACCCGGGACCACGCAGCTACTCGAAGCAGCCGGATATTCCTGACGACGAAGACAGTGGTGTTGAAGACGAGTAGGAGCGGCACTGCCAAATCTTCCTTCGACCTTTTCAGCTCGCAGTCACGGCGACGCCTTGCCTGTAAGCCTCGCTGATCCTTTTTCTACGGCCAGCTGGTTCGGGTTTCCTTGCTCTGTTCCCACAGTGACCAAGGCCGAATCCTCCCGAACTACCACAGTGCCGTTGATCCAGTTGGAGACCCGCGGGGTTCGCGGACTCAAGTCGGAGGGCGGCATTATGCAAATAGGCGACGGGCGTTCAGCCCTGGCGCCAGCGAGTGAAGATGGAGATAACGGAGACGACAAAGACGAAGGAGATAACGGAGACCAAGGAGGTGATGCCAGATAACCCAAATTGCGCGACTTTCAAACGTTCCGTGAGTGAAAAGATCCGCTGGCGTTCGCAAGCGGGTGCTGATGGAGTTTCATAGCCATATCATGTCCCGGGACGCGTGCCCATACCCACTGCAAGGGATACCAGTACGGGATACCTCATGTGCACTACCAAAAAAAAATAATGCGTTAGCCTGGCTATGCCCAATCTCGCGGTCGTATGAAAGCAGCGTAATAATCACGCGAGATCCAACGTAATGATGGTGAGCATTGATCATACACCTAATTACCTTTGCTCCCGTCATGCCCAAGTGAGCATTTTCGCCTTTAGCCACACTTTTAATCTCGGTCTGAGCATCATATTCCAGGCGACCTATTTGCAGGCGAAGCACAACTATGACGCGTGACAGTAACACCTTTATACTGTCAACGACACCGAAGACGCTTCTTCCTCGAGGTGCAAGCACGATCGTCGACATTGTAGAGGAAAAGCAAGAAAACGGTGTCATACTTGAATGACAGCATATCATTGCCACCAAGAAGTCCAAGCCCAACAAGACCGACATCGACCCATCCGACAGCCAAGATCTCGCTATCCTAAGCAATGTTAACGGAGTCGCCTCGCCCAACGAACTTCTAGCCATCATCGGACCCGACAACTCCGGAAAGAACACACTACTCCAAGTCCTAGGAGCGCGTCCACTACCCGGTTTCACAACTGAAGGACTCGTCGGAGTCAACTATCAAGCACTGACTAGACCCATGGCACGACGACTCATCGCATACATCAACTCCAACGATCTCTTCATCGACACGCTTCTCGTGCGAGAACATCTGCTCTTCCAAGCACGCTTGCTCGACCCGAGAGGTCTTCACTCGGAGGAAGAACACTATCAACACATCGACTACGTCATTCACGACAACGGACTCACCACTGTGCAAAACAACCTCATCGGATCTCTCTCGCCCGCTCTCAAGAAACGACTCGCCATCGCATCGGCACTCGTGGGTCACGCGTCGATTCTGTTGGTGGAAGAACCCACGATGGATCTCGACAGTTTTGCGGCCGCTTCGGTTGTGTCTCAGTTGAAGCACATTGCGTGTCATGGGAAGACGGTCGTTGTGACGATGAGCAAGCCTACTTCGGACGAGTTTGTGCAGTTTGACAAGGTGATGTTGTTGGGAGCTGGCGGCAGGGTGTTGTATCATGGTCCAACGGGAGGTGTGGTGGAGTATTTCGGTGGTCATGGGCATGTTCCGTCTGTGGGTACTAGCACTGTGGATTTCTTGTTGGAGAAGGCTTCAGTGGCGAGTGAGTTGCCATCATTTGAGTGGGAGAAGCATCCTTTGGGGTTAAATGGCAATGGCGCAAGCTGGACTAGCCATGCTTGTTTCATTTGTTTCTCTGATGCTTGGAACGCGTTTCTTGAATCCAGTGCGTACCAGGCGTTCCTGCAGCAGCTTTGGCAAAAGCGAACCTTTGATGCTAGAATTCGGTGGCCAACCCACGAAAATATATCCTACTCTTGCGTCGAAGCGGTCGTCAAGATTGAGCAAGTTTATTCATGAAGTCACCGTGCTCTCGCAGCGAAATATCGCTAGTCTCCGCAGGAATCCTGTGGTCTATTTCACACTATGTATTCCTCAACTCGTGGTTGAGTACCCTCCTGGGGTTTCTCTTGCTACAACCGGAAATGGATCAAAGCGGATACCAAGTCGCATCTGGCAGTTTATTTCTTGTCTCGTTGATCTCGGTGTTCATGAACGGCACCATGCACCTCAACCTCATGGCAGTAGACTTCAAGGCTTTCTTCGTGAGCAGCAAGGCGAGTTGTATAGCGCCGTATCCTGGTATCTGGCCAAGAATCTGACTGAACTGCCGCTGCAAATCATCCGGCCGATCGTGTTTATGTTTCCAGTATATTTTTTGGTTGGCTATGGCCACGATGTTGGGCTCTTCGCCTCGCTGGCGGTGATTTTTGGTACTCACGGCATCCTGTGCGTATGGGTACGCCTACATGGTTGCGTGCCTCGCAAGACGTTTGAGCTCCATGGTGGCGATTGGCGTCGTCGGACTCATCCCTCTTCTAGTCCTCACTGGCGCGCTCATCAACCCGCATTCGATCCCGGTCGGGTGGGTCTGGCTTGTGTACATCTCGCCGTTCAAGTTCTGCTTCGAGGCGGTGATGAACATTTTCTGGGGGCGAGTCGCCAGCATTTCGTGCGCTCCAGCTTCTTCGTGTGCGATTTCAACTGGCCACGCAGTTGTTGCGGCTCGTGGAGTTGCGGACAGGACGTCGTGGACTATCGGGCTCGCGCCGGTGGGGTCAACCTCGGGTTCCGCCTTGTCGGGCTGCTCGCTCTGCTCTTCGTGTGAAGTGCCGCAATCTCCGATGCGCTAGGTCCTCGTTTTCAATAGGAGCGTTCCGCCGCTCCTTGTCGAAGAGAACTGCTTTGCTTCACTGGTATGCGCCTGCCCTCCATTCACGTGCGTGTTGAAGCTGTTGTTGAAGTGGCCGCCGTTTTACCCATCATTTCGATTTCCATTCTAATAGTTTCGCTGCATAGAGCGCGCTCCGCCTTTCGTCCAATCAGCGCTCCCCATCCTCCTCCCTCCGCGCGCATTTGATTGGCCAGAAAACCTGAGATCTACCTTCCGCCGTAAATTACGCGTTTACAACGCGTGCATTTCGACACCTGGCGCTCCTTCTCTCGCCCTCAGTATGCCTTCGTTTCTGATCGCGCCAAAATAGCTTCGCCGCCACCTCGAAAACTACCCTCCCTCCCTCCTCCCTCCCCCCGTCCCCTTCCTCCCCCCGTCATCCCGCCACCCCCTCCAACACCCAATATCCAATCACCCACAAAACCAACTTAAAACCCCCTCCTACAATCCCGTACCCTGTCATAACTAATAAAATCCACCCGCCACTATCACCGCGCCTGCACCGCTCCACCCCGCGCCTTCCTCGCCTTCTCAAAGCGCCAGAAGAAAGAACGACCCGCGCCCCCCATGGAGCCGCCCGCGAGCCCCTCGGGCCGCGACCTGCTGCGCCAGTACGAGGCCTCGCTCACGCGCGCGCTGTCTCCGCGCGCGTCGCAGGCAGCCGCGGCCTCTCCGCGCGCCGTGCACCACGCGCCCGAGGCGCCGCCGGCGCCCGCGCTCGCGGATTTTTCCCCGCGGCGGCGCGCGCAGTCGCAGCAGCTGGCGAACGCCGTGGCGCCCGCCGCGCTGTCGCCGCGCGCCGTGAAGCTCGCGTTCGAGGACGAGGCCAAGGAGGAGGACGCCGAGCCGCGGCTCGTGGTGGAGGACAAGCCCGCGGTGGAGTTGGATGAGTCGGCGGGCGGCGACGCGGCGCCCAGCGACGGAGAGGGCTGCCTCATCTGCATGGACGAGTTCTCGGCGCGCAGGAAGGCGTACCCGCTGCCGTGCACGGGCCAGTGCACGGGCGCGTACGTGCACTACAGGTGCATCATGGCGTGGCTGGGGCAGTCGGGGAGCTGCCCGCTGTGCCGAGGCGTGTGCGACCCGCTCGTGCTGCAGCCGCTGCAGAAGCTCGAGCTCGACGACATGAGCAAGACGGCCATGCAGCCGGTGCCGCTGGACGCAGGCATCATTCGGTGCTACGTCAAGCAGGTCTACCGAGGAGTTTTCAAGCAGTACAGCTACGAGCTGTACCTGCAGGGACAGATTGGCACGCAGGAAGAGGACAAGTTCCTCCTGTCCGCGCGCAGGCAGGTGCGCTCCAACATGACGGCCAACTACATGATCTACACGGACAAGGAGGGGGCCGACAGCGCGCGCATCGGCCGCATGGGCTCCAACTTCCTCGGCACGTGCTTCACCATGTACGACAACGGACGCGACCCGCAGAAGGTGGCCAAGATACAGGACGCCGTCAGCTCGGGCGATGAGCTCGTGCACAACGTGCTGCAGATCCGAGAGGAGCTCGGCTGCGTCACGTACGAGCCAAACCGCACGAGCGTCGGCCCGCGCAAGATGCGCGTCGTCATTCCAGACGTGGACGAGAACGGCGTGTCTTCCAAGGTCGTGCGGCCCATGAGTCGCCAGGACCGGCTGGTCACGCGGCTGCAGACGGGCGACCTCAAGGATTTGATGCGCTTCTCGAACCGCGAGCCCGTGTTCCGCGAAGATCTCGGCGCCTACTGCCTCGACTTTGGCGGCCGCGTGTCGATGGCCTCGGTCAAGAACTTCCAGCTCATCAACTCGGAGGACCCGTCGATGGGCAACATCCTGCAGTTCGGCCGCGTGGCCGACGACATGTTCACCATGGACTTCCAGTGGCCGCTGTCTCCCTTCCAGGCCTTCGCCATCTGCCTCAGCAGCTGCGACACCAAGCTCGCCTGTGTCTAGCCAGAGCATTCCAGATCGACGACTAACCCTTTGATGTATTTTATATGCGCTCGCGTGGACGCGCGGACGGTTTGGCCCGCGACGGTGAATATTACAGCGCGGCGCGCTCGTTGCTTGCATGTTTTGTTCCGCTCGATACAGATTAGTGTTCCTACCAACTACTGTGCATGCTCCGTCAGCTCAATAGATACGCGACCGAGTGCCGTTTCCGGCTGGCGCGCTCCGCTTGCTCCCTCTGCTCCTTCTCTTCGTCTACATCTGCGTGCTGTTCCTGCTGGGGGTTCTCGTCCTGTTGGTTGTCGACTGAAACGGCCGAGATGATGTCCATGATGCGAGCATTGCCATCGCCAACGCCTTCCACTTGTTCAGCACTTTTAGGTGCCGGCACGAGGCTGCCGTCGCTCGAGATGCGTGCGTTGGTCATGACGCAGATGACGTCCATGGGGTTGAGGCCCTTGACGTTGCTGAGTCCCGAAAAGAAGTCGGCGTGTGCGTCGTAGTCAACGACTCTCCCTTTGCTGTCAAAGTACATGAGCGTTCTCGTGGGGCACACGAAGCTAGCTCCCTCCAGCCTGCTGGCGAGCGCCTCGTCCTTGGCCGCGTTCGCGAACACCACGTCGATGGCCTCTCTCGTGAGCACGCCTTCAAACTCGCCGAGGCACTCGAGCACGCAGCGGTGGTCCCCGTCCTGCCCGTCGTCATCCCCTTCCTCTCCGCTGAGCCAAGCCACCACGCGGATCGTGGAGATGCGGAACACGCGCTGGCGGAAGAGCAGCTTGTATCGCCGCCACTGGTCCAGAAACTCGCGCAGACCCTTGGACGGCCCGAACGCCACGTCCTCTGCCACGCGCGCCGTCAAGAACGCCATCTCGCGAGCGCTGAACGCTCGAAACCCCCGCCTGAAGACGCTGAAGAAGAGCGCAGCCGCGTCCAGCGCTTGGTCCTCGAAGCGCCGGCGCGCCACCAACGCGCGCGTGGCGTGCAGCGCTCGCTGCTCCTCGAGCGCGCGCAGCTGCTGGCGCAGGTCGTTCACGTCCAGCGTCAGCGAGAAGAGCGCCGCCTCGTCCTGCTCGTGCTCGCGCTTGCGCTGGCGCTGGGCCGCGCTCAGCCGCGACTTCTTGCGCCGCGGGGCCGGCAGCAGCATGGCGGATCTCGGAATGAGGCGGTGGCGGCGCGGTGTTGCTCGTTTAGGTTTACGCCGAGTCAAAAATGTGCGGTTGAAGAGGAGGGGGGGGATAATTAGAAGAGGGGTAGTCATGGACGGAATACATACTGTTATAAAGATAAATGGATAGTTAGAATGGGTAGTCTGGTTTGGATCTCTTCGCGGGAATGTATACGATGCACCCTATGCAACGGCTCGGGTGATCTGGATGGTTCGATCGAGGTCAGGCGCGTGCGACTGCTCGTTAGCGGAGTGTAAGGTGGCACATTGATGAAGATAACGTCAAGCATTGCATTTCTGGTGCTTGGAAACGGCCGGCTGCATCACCATCTTGGTGAACTCCATGGGATGCAGCACAGCAACGCGTTGCGTCTGCTTTGAAACCGTTGGCACATCTGATATGTGTTTCGCTTCGCCGTTCATGTTAGACGATCGACTACTCATGCCTCAATCCGAGGCTATTGAGAAGAGTCACGAGCTCGGTGCATGCTTGTGGGGCTTGCTTGCTGGACCTCACAGACGCGTCAAAAGTTGAGGTTACACCGGGTGAGTTTGTGCGGTTTGGCTTTGTATAACCGCATCAAAAGGGCAAATGCGTTGGGGGACGTCGGTGATCCAGGATTCCTTATCTAATGAGATCTAAGCGCCAGAAGACGAGGTCAAGACATGAAGAACAACGTTCTCTATGCCGAAGCCAATGTATTGAAGTCAAATTCAAATCCCAAAAGTGAGCGAAGAGGGACTTCGACCAAGCTTCTTACGAAGACCAGTAACATAAATCTTCACATGAAGATGAGCGATAGCAATCCAATAAACCGGAAACCGACGTTCAGCGCTACCAGCGCCAGCCCGCTAGTCCACGGTGTCCGGTCAAGCAACGCTCGCGATAGAAGCACCGCACGACCAGAAGCGATCGAACAAGTCCCAGTAGGAGCACACGAGATAGAGCCGATACGCTCCCAAAACAAACGCATCAGCGCCTCATAGCAGTACTTGAACGGCGAAATGTACTCGATCCAAATCCAGTAGTCTCGGATCGTGCGAGGGTTCACCAGTGCACCTCCGAGGATCATCATCGGAATCAACAGAGCAACTCCGATCATTACCGTGGCGCCTGTGCGTCTCGTGAGGCACGCCACCATGTACGCAAAGCCAAAAGCACACGACACGGCAAGAATGAGGATCACTGCCATGTAGACGAAGAGCTCGGCGCTGTGGTTGTATCCGACCATGAAGAAGACGGGAAAGAGAAACACGATCGGTTGGATGATTTGGAGTGGTAGCTCGGTGAGGTTCTTGGCCAAGTACCAGGATGAGATATCGTACATTCCTGCTTGAGACTCACGAAGTATTGGCGCAAGATCCGAAGACATGAGACCGAGCTGCGCGACGGCATTCATCATCATCATTATGACCGTGAGAATGAAGATGCTACTTGAGAAGGACTGGTATCCGAGCTGGTCCATGTTTGGCTGCAAGTAGATGAGTCCTGCAAACACACTGGCAACAATTGGTTGGACAGTGAGTGACGAGAAGGTCATCTTGGTGTGTCGCAGCCGCTTGAGATGACGCTGTGCGAGAACAACAAACTCGTGCAGGGATCGTCCGACCCCAGATGATTTCGCTTGTGTAACCGGGATTGGCTTTGAAATGCTCTCATTCTCGTTGATAACAGCCTCAGTTTGGTATCGCGAGAGTATTGAGTGATAAGCACTCGAGTCACGAAAACTGTCCCAAGCTTCAGCCAGAGTCCTCACGCGTGCTCTTCCACTCTCAACAACACCAGCACCGTCCAAACCCAAAGGATGCTTCTCCCACTCAAATGATGGCAACTCACTCGCCACTGAAGCCTTCTCCAACAAGAAATCCACAGTGCTCGAACCCACAGACGGAACATGACCATGACCACCGAAATACTCCACCACACCTCCCGTTGGACCATGATACAACACCCTGCCACCAGCTCCCAACAACATCACCTTGTCAAACTGCACAAACTCGTCCGAAGTAGGCTTGCTCATCGTCACAACGACCGTCTTCCCATGACACGCAATGTGCTTCAACTGAGACACAACCGAAGCGGCCGCAAAACTGTCGAGATCCATCGTGGGTTCTTCCACCAACAGAATCGACGCGTGACCCACGAGTGCCGATGCGATGGCGAGTCGTTTCTTGAGAGCGGGCGAGAGAGATCCGATGAGGTTGTCTTGCACAGTGGTGAGTCCGTTGTCGTGAATGACGTGGTCGATGTGTTGGTAGTGTTCTTCCTCCGAGTGAAGACCTCTCGGGTCGAGCAAGCGTGCTTGGAAGAGCAGATGTTCTCGCACGAGTAGTGTGTCGATGAAGAGGTCGTTGGAGTTGACGTATGCGATGAGTCGTCGTGCCATGGGTCTAGTCAGTGCTTGATGGTTGACTCCGACGAGTCCTTCAGTTGTGAAACCGGGTAGTGGACGCGCTCCTAGGACTTGGAGTAGTGTGTTCTTTCCGGAGTTGTCGGGTCCGATGATGGCTAGAAGTTCGTTGGGCGAGGCGACTCCGTTGACATTGCTGAGGGTGGTGAGGTTTTCGCTGTGAGAAGGGTCTAGGTCGGTCTTCTTCGCCTTGGACACCTTGGTGACGGTGATGTTTTGCCACTCGAGTGTTGCTTCGCCGTCTCGCTTGTCTTCGAGTATGATGTCTACGGCCATGCTTCCTCCTCTCGAGAGTACCGACTTGGGTGTCTCGGACCGAACGAAGTCGCTGTTGTCAGCCTTCATCGCTGGTTCTTGATGGTTCGGTGAGGTGATGGTTCAGTGACGTCAGCGGCAAATGCGGAAATGGCGATAGTAGTGAAAGTCCCGCACAGGTGCGGGACTGCTGCAGAGTGCTTGTTGAGCGTCAACATATTGATCACCGAAGGTGATGGGCGCCTCCCTCTGGCTCGAGATTACGCCGGTGGTAGCGACACGTCCCGCATTGGCAAGTTGAAGCGAGTCGCAGCTGAGACGGACCGAGTGCTGGTATGGTACGTATGAACTAGCTCGGTCGATGCTTGTTTGGATGGAAGTATAGCTACAGCCGTCAGTCTCAATCGAGAAAAAGTTGAGCATTGCCTATAAATTTGTGCACTAAACTGGTTGTCCTCCTTCGTGCTGTCGCCTCATGTAGAAAGAGATCAGCATGTAAGAAGCACAACATCAGCAAGACACAGAAGATCTCGAGCAGTTATTTGCTAAGGTGTATTTGCGCTGTTCACCGCGATTTGAGACAAATAATAGAGCGACAACAGGCTACGCGCTTGATCGGGAAGGATACAGTACACATGTTGATGAAAACGACGAGTCGACAACAGAGGTAGTTGACGCGAGCATGACCTGGGAATCTAGCACACTTTCAACGAAAGTATTGCTAAGTGGAGACACAGGTCCGCAGTCCTCTGGTTGTTTTTTTGTTTGTTTGTTTGTTTGTTTGTTTGTTTGTTTTTCATTAGATAAAGGTAGATGGACTTACAGGCAAGTCTACCTTATGCATCATGGTAGAGGAGATCTCAAGATCTCAAGCTTATCGGAGTTCAACCACACACTTCAAGAACATTTTCAGTCTAAGTCAAACTCTGAGATGCAACGATTCCAAGGTGTAACTAAGCTCCACTCTCTTCTTGCAACCTTCACATGAAGATGAGCGATAGCAATCCAATAAACCGGAAACCGACGTTCAGCGCTACCAGCGCCAGCCCGCTAGTCCACGGTGTCCGGTCAAGCAACGCTCGCGATAGAAGCACCGCACGACCAGAAGCGATCGAACAAGTCCCAGTAGGAGCACACGAGATAGAGCCGATACGCTCCCAAAACAAACGCATCAGCGCCTCATAGCAGTACTTGAACGGCGAAATGTACTCGATCCAAATCCAGTAGTCTCGGATCGTGCGAGGGTTCACCAGTGCACCTCCGAGGATCATCATCGGAATCAACAGAGCAACTCCGATCACTATCGTGGCGCCTGTGCGTCTCGTGAGGCACGCCACCATGTACGCAAAGCCAAAAGCACACGACACAGCAAGAATGAGGATCACTGCCATGTAGACGAAGAGCTCGACGCTGTGGTTGTATCCGACCATGAAGAAGACCGGAAAGAGAAACACGATCGGTTGGATGATTTGGAGTGGTAGCTCGGTGAGGTTCTTGGCCAAGTACCAGGATGAGATATCGTACATTCCTGCCTGGGACTCTCGTAGGGGTACCACCAAATCGGAGGCTGCGATACCAAGCTGTCCGACGCCATTCATCATCATCATAATGACTGTTTGAATGAACAGGCTGCTTGAGAAGGATTGGTATCCGAGCTGATCCATGTTTGGCTGCAAGTAGACGAGTCCTGCAAATATGCCGGAAGCAAGTGGTTGGACAGTCACGCTCATAAAGGTCATCTTGGTGCGCCCCATTCGCTTGAGATGCCGTTGTGTAAGAACAACAAACTCGTGCAGGGACCGACCGATCCCAGACGACGTTCCATTCCCCAGGAAAATCGGTACGCTGTCGCGTTCATTGATAGACGCATCCTTTTGATACCGCAAAAGTAGCTGACGATAAGCACTCGAGTCACGAAAACCGTCCCAAGCTTCAGCCAGAGTCCTCACGCGTGCTCTTCCACTCGCAACAACACCAGCACCGTCCAAACCCAAAGGATGCTTCTCCCACTCAAATGATGGCAACTCACTCGCCACTGATGCCTTCTCCAACAAGAAATCCACAGTGCTCGAACCCACAGACGGAACATGACCATGACCACCGAAATACTCCACCACACCACCCGTTGGACCATGGTACAACACCCTGCCACCAGCTCCCAACAACATCACCTTGTCAAACTGCACAAACTCGTCCGAAGTAGGCTTGCTCATCGTCACAACGACCGTCTTCCCATGACACGCAATGTGCTTCAACTGAGACACAACCGAAGCGGCCGCAAAACTGTCGAGATCCATCGTGGGTTCTTCCACCAACAGAATCGACGCGTGACCCACGAGTGCCGATGCGATGGCGAGTCGTTTCTTGAGAGCGGGCGAGAGAGATCCGATGAGGTTGTTTTGCACAGTGGTGAGTCCGTTGTCGTGAATGACGTGGTCGATGTGTTGATAGTGTTCTTCCTCCGAGTGAAGACCTCTCGGGTCGAGCAAGCGTGCTTGGAAGAGCAGATGTTCTCGCACGAGTAGTGTGTCGATGAAGAGGTCGTTGGAGTTGACGTATGCGATGAGTCGTCGTGCCATGGGTCTAGTCAGTGCTTGATGGTTGACTCCGACGAGTCCTTCAGTTGTAAGACCGGGTAGTGGACGCGCTCCTAGGACTTGGAGTAGTGTGTTCTTTCCGGAGTTGTCGGGTCCGATGATGGCTAGAAGTTCGTTGGGCGAGGCGACTCCGTTGACATTGCTGAGGGTGGTGAGGTTTTCGCTGTGAGAAGGGTCTAGGTCGGTCTTCTTCGCCTTGGACACCTTGGTGACGGTGATGTTTTGCCACTCGAGTGTTGCTTCGCCGTCTCGCTTGTCTTCGAGTATGATGTCTACGGCCATGCTTCCTCCTCTCGAGAGTACCGACTTGGGTGTCTCGGACCGAACGAAGTCGCTGTTGTCGGCCTTCATCGCTGGTTCTGGTCGGCTGATCGGCTTGGTGCAAGTGACGTCAGCGGCAAATGCGGAAATGACGTCCCCAACAGCTCGATGAGCACTTGGAATAATCGATTTTGAGAATGTTTGTGCGCGTCAACTTGTTGATTAGCTTGGGGGATGTGCGCTTCTTTCGGGCTCGAGATTACGCCGGTTGACAAGTCGACGGCACGATCTGCGCCTTTCAATGACTCGATAGCTGACGTGACGCGATCACTTGTCGCCAAGGGTGAGTGGCAGAGATTGTTAGACTGAGTGTGCTTCGAGCGAGAGTCGCGGGGAAACCGGAGGCAAAACAATATCCAGCAAGATTCTCCCAACTCTTGAGTGTCTGTCCGGACACTGGAGAGCGACTCGATCCTCGACATGTCCACGCTTCCTGTGCCGTTGACCCGGAGCTCCTGCAGCACCGGGCACCCGAGGGATCAAGGTCGAGTTCATACGCAACCTGCGGTAGGTCATTGCTGGGATGGCTTGTGTGGGAGCGCTTACTAACAGCGACGCATAGAACTGAGACGCATACATCGACTCAACACCGACAGAAACTATCGGTTGTAAGTCGTCGCCACAAACACAAGCAACGGAACGATCAGCACCGCAGAAACAAACCAACTTGAATTCTGAGTAGATACTCCCTCGAAGTACAGTCATGCAAACACACAGTCTCGCTCTCTTGGGGAAACTTCACATGAAGACCAACGACAGCAATCCAATCAAACGGAAGCCGATGTTCAGCGCTACCAGCGCCAATCCGTTCGTCCACGGTGTCGATCAAGCAAATTCCGCGCCAGAAGCACCGCACGGCCGTTCGACACTGAGCACACCATACCAGGATTGCACGGGATCGTGTCGATGCGCTCCCAGAACAAACGCATCAGCGCCTCGTAGCAGTACTTGAATGGCGAAATGTACACGAGCCAGAGCCAGTAGTCTCGGAGTGTCTTGGGATTCACCAAAGCACCGCCGATGATCATCAATGGGATCAACCCAGCAAACCCGATAGGAATCGTGCCTTTTGTGCGCCTGGTAAGAGCTGCAATCATGTAGCAATAACCGTACGCACACGATACGACCAGGATAAGAACCACCGCCATACAGACAAAGAGCTCGATGCTGTCGTTAAAGCCGATCATGAAATACGCTGGGAAGAGAAACACGATCGGCTGAATGATTTGCAGAGGCAACTCGGTAACGTTCTTGGCCAGGTACCAGGATGATATGTCGTAAATTCCTGCCTGGGATTCACGAACGGGAACCACCAAATCGGAGGCTGCGAGACCAAGTTGCAAGGCAGCGTTCATCATCACCATGGCGACCGTGAGAATAAAGGTGCTGCTTGAGTAGGCTTGGTAGCCAATCTGATCCATGTCTGGCTGCAGGAAAATAAGCCCCACGATAGTACTGGCAAGCACTGGCTCAACGGTCAGCATCGCGAATGTCAACTTTGTACGACCAAGACGCTTGAGGTGACGCTGTGCGAGAACAACAACCTCGTGCAGGGATCGTCCGACCCCAGATGAATTCGCTTGTGTAATCGGGATCGGCTTTGGAATGCTCTCATTCTCGTTGATAACAGCCTCAGTTTGGTATCGCGAGAGTAGTGAGTGATAAGCACTCGAGTCACGAAACGCCTCCCAAGCATCAGCCAGAGTCTTCACGCGCGCACTCCCACTCTCAACAACACCAGCATCGTCCGAACCCAAAGGATGCTTCTCCCATGGAAATGATGGCAACTCACTCGCCACTGAAGCCTTCTCCAACAAGAAATCCACAGTGCTCAAACCCACAGACGGAACATGACCATGACCACCGAAATACTCCACCACACCACCCGTTGGACCATGATACAACACCTTGCCACCAGCTCCCAACAACATCACCTTGTCAAACTGCACAAACTCGTCCGAAGTAGGCTTGCTCATCGTCACAACGACCGTCTTCCCATGACAAGCAATGTGCTTCAACTGAGACACAACTGAAGCGGCCGCAAAACTGTCGAGATCCATCGTGGGTTCTTCCACCAACAGAATCGACGCGTGACCCACGAGTGCCGATGCGATGGCGAGTCGTTTCTTGAGAGCGGGCGAGAGAGATCCGATGAGGTTGTCTTGCACAGTGGTGAGTCCGTTGTCGTGAATGACGTGGTCGATGTGTTGGTAGTGTTCTTCCTCCGAGTGAAGACCTCTCGGGTCGAGCAAGCGTGCTTGGAAGAGCAGATGCTCTCGCACGAGTAGTGTGTCGATGAAGAGGTCGTTGGAGTTGACGTATGCGATGAGTCGTCGTGCCATGGGTCTAGTCAGTGCTTGATGGTTGACTCCGACGAGTCCTTCAGTTGTAAGACCGGGTAGTGGACGCGCTCCTAGGACTTGGAGTAGTGTGTTCTTTCCGGAGTTGTCGGGTCCGATGATGGCTAGAAGTTCGTTGGGCGAGGCGACTCCGTTGACATTGCTGAGGGTGGTGAGGTTTTCGCTGTGAGAAGGGTCTAGGTCGGTCTTCTTCGCCTTGGACACCTTGGTGACGGTGATGTTTTGCCACTCGAGTGTTGCTTCGCCGTCTCGCTTGTCTTCGAGTATGATGTCTACTGCCATGCTTCCTCCTCTCGAGAGTACCGACTTGGGTGTCTCGGACCGAACGAAGTCGCTGTTGTCGGCCTTCATCGCTGGCTCGTGTGGACTAGTTGTTGGTCTTGATCAGGGACGCTCGCTGAAATGGCAGTCATTAACGCAAGCCGAGTTGGTCACTTATATGCCGACTTGCAGTCTTCAATGTACAGAGTGATTGTCGTTGTCGCGCATCAACAGATTATGCGAGGCGAGTGGGGCAGAGTACATTTGGTGGTGCAGCGCAACCCGATGTGACGGCGGGTGTCCACGTATGAACGTGCTAGTGCCTATATGTTGTCACTGGAGACTGCACTGCAGTCACATGCGAGACTGAAGGAATGAGAGGTGGCACTTACACAACGAAAGTAACTGGATATCTTCTCTCTCTCTCTCTCTCTCTCGCAACAATCGGCAACTCAGCTCAGCTGCGATTCCTGAAGTATTGAACACTGAGCTCGTTTCTTGTGTACTTCTAGCTTTTTCGCAAAGATTGAGCGAATGCAAATCGACTCTAATGCTGAAAGCAAGGCTAGGTGTTTAACACTCAACCGAGCTGGGATCCCAACGGTGAAGATATCGAGAGAATTTGAAGTGGCGATAGCATTTTTAGTGTGTGAGAAACTCTTGGATGAGAATGAATAGGAATACTGCACTTGAACCCGATTGAACTAGAGTTCGTGCACATCATGCGCTTGGTCATGGCTAACGATGGAATGCTTTCGACGTATAAAGCAGACTCATTAATAATTTGCAACACCTTCATCCAGTCATTTTTTCTTGTACATGCTTTCGAAGAGCGAAGATTCATGCTCTTAAGTTTTCCATCATTTCAGCGAGTGAGGATTGTTATGACATGCTTGGATAACGTGGATGATTTGTAGTGGGTTCCTATCGGCACAATTTGCCTGGATCACGACTTTCAGGTTGGCTACTTCATGCCGGGAAATACGCAGGATTCGCACCCACCTATCGATTTTCATTCCGCTAATCCGTCAACGCATACAATCACTCGAGTGTGGACCTCACAGTCGATGGCGGTGATTGTGACAAGCAAGGCTTTGGTCGGAGGGGAAACACAGAACAAACTGAATTAGTAGGTACCATAAATTAAGGCTGACACAAAGCCAATTGGCTAAGTATTCCTCACCGCTATCCATTCCCGAGACTTTTGGCTTTATGGTCAAGTGTCGAACCAAGAGAATCCATGAAGTGTTGGGCGAGCAAAGTCACACACCACTTTCACTAATCGACAGCAATCACTGGAAAAAGCGGTCGATGTACTCGCGTGTCGTCATGCGCGAAATGCCGAGCTCGACAATCTCGGGGCTCGTCTCAGTGTTTGGCTCGTACTGGATACTCATACGCCCGCGGTTGACATACT